>CAUJNA010000446.1:160434-210434 GCA_963377175.1 Effrenium voratum | reverse complement strand
GGGTCCATTGACAAGGGACCATCTCAAATTTGACATGTGCAACTGAGTTTCTCGCTACTCATTGGCAGCCAACCTGCATTCGTTGCCACTGTGTGGTTTCTGAAGAACCTCCTGAGGCCTTTTTGGAGGAAACCCGGGAGGGCGGGTTCGGGGAGAGCAGGGAGCCGATCCGATCGCAGGCGAACATCGAGAAGAGCACCGGCTTGCAGTTCGAAGGGGTCCAGCTGTCAGCCCAAGGCCAGGCTCGCTCGCCATCCGTCAGCTGCGTGCAGAAGCCCTGACATGCCGTGGATGGACACAAAATCCATTTCGCCACCGCTTTGAAACCATGGTCGAACCCCATTTTTTGTTTGGCATCGACGAGGAAATCTATCATCCCAGGGTTTCTTAGGTGGTGCAGGATTTCGTCCATCCACAGTATGTGCTCACACTGGCAAAATCCTGCCAGCCCGGCAAATGACACAGGGACGACTAGCATGTTTATGCTTGAAATGACAAGTTTGGAACACCAGGGCGCCAGCAAACGCGTTTGCTTGACATCAGCATGAGCCACCAGAAACATCTGATTTGCAAGGCTAGTCAGGTGTTTGCCTGATTTTGTTCTTCGGCATTAATCTCAACAACTTCAGCTGGGCAAGTCTCGTGAAGCCGCGGCTTCTGGGCTGATGCCAAGCTGGTAGTGAGACACTTGGGCCCTCCCACCAACCACTTCGGGTGGATGTGAAGAACGGCACATGACCGGGGCACGAACTTCACATGAGACCTTGAGGCTTGAGCTAAAGCCTGGAGACCAGGGGTTGGTCAAGGGTAGTCTCCGCCATGCCACGAACCAGGGAATGGTTCACATCCAAATCCTCAGCTTCCATCGGGCTCCAAACCACCAACCTGACGGGTTCCTTGAGAAGTCCAGACATCCCAAGGGGGAGGGGGTGGCCTCAATTCCATATGAATCTAGTATTTCTGCAAAAAAAGAAGTCAAAATGGGTTGCCAGAAAATGGAGATCTCCAGGATTCTTCAGGGGTTACCCCCTCCCCCCCAAATTCCATCTTTAAGGGAAAGGCTGGCGATCCAGCTGCCGGGGTCGGTGCTAGGCCAAGACTTCCTGCGGGCCTTGCTGGTGCACAGCCCTGCACAGCGCCTCTCGAGCCAGGCCGAATCCACCGAATCGAGCCGATCTGAGCCACGTCCTCAAAACCCAGGCAGATGATCTGCGGATATCCGCCTTCTTAATTCTGGAAGCATGGTTCTGGATCAACCATTTTAATACCGGGTTTTGATTGTGACATATTGTGACTCATCTGAGCGAATCCGGAGCGGTTTGCTCCTGGCGCTGAGCGAATCGATTGGCTTAAGATATTCCAAGTAGACTTTAAAATGCTCAGTTGCAACAGCGAAGCACACCCCTTCGCGTCCGATGGGATTTGGGTCGCCCAATCTCCCATTCGCAGGGGTGCCAACAGCGCACCATTTCACGGGAACCCGAAGCGGCGGAACCTGAAGCAAAACCAACCTGAAATGAGTTGCTTTGTTTCCCCTGGTTGGAGATTTCCTTATTGGCAGCTTGGCTGCCTCGGGCAGGGGGGGAGGTGGGGGGTTGGGGTTTATTTTCCTTTGTTTGGGTTTTGAAGGAAATCTATTTTCACTGGGGGGTTTTAAGCAAATGGAAGTTGGCGACCACTTCTTCTTCGTTGCGATTTTGTGCGGATCTTGGGACTTTTGGTCGAAAGCGTGGGGATGTTCCGAATTGGACCCACGCACAAAGCTGAACACTTGTTGGGCCCCACAATTCGACAACGTGTCCATGGCACGCCAGGAGTTTATGGCGCACAA
Source organism: Effrenium voratum (assembly GCA_963377175.1). Classification (NCBI taxonomy): domain Eukaryota; class Dinophyceae; order Suessiales; family Symbiodiniaceae; genus Effrenium; species Effrenium voratum. Next base: position 208,603 of record CAUJNA010000446.1, on the reverse strand, counting down.
CTACGTGAGCCAGGGCCTCACGCCTTCCATCTCCGCTGCGAAACGGGAATGAGAAAATCCGAAATCAGCTGGCCATGGCTTTTGCAGAGCTCATTTTCCTTTTGTCCATTTGTCCAAGCTCTCCATTTGCCGAGGCCGTAGCAGTTTTTTAAGTTCAGAGCCCGGGGGAGTGAAGGATGGTCCCGAGCAGAGGGATGGGCGTGGTGGGCTCTTTGGGTGCATGAGTTCCGTTGCGGGCTGTCGCTGTTTGGGTTTGGGGCGACTGTGGTAAACATACGAAAAAGGTTGCTTGGCATGCCCGCCAACCCAGGAAGCGAGTTTGCTTCTTATGGGTTTTGAGTAGACGTACAAAGTACAAGCCGCAGGCCCCCCCCTTTCCAGCTGAATTCGGGGGTGATAAGACCATCGGCAAAGCGGTGCAGCACAAGGTCTGCACGGTAACTCATGGATGATTTTCCTGAGTTCTCCCCCATGCCGGATGAGTCCCCTCCAACTGAATGTGTTCCCACTTCTGGGTCCAATGAAGGTGAATATCAGTTCAAGTTCTTCAGCTCTCCCATCAAACCACATGTTGCGCACTCAAATGCGTTCCATGCCTCTTGGATCGCTTGCAATATGACATGACGCTCTGTTTCAGTGGCATGGACGCGGTGGGAGAAAAAAAAAAACGTCACTCCGACAGAAGTCTTCCCTTTTGGGGCCGTCGAGTGGTCCACGTGGGCCCCTGAGGCCTTGAAGCCCCCGCGCCCGCGGACGCAACTTGGTGAGTTTCCTCGAATTCGACCTGGGGAGAGAGGGTTTGATCGCATCGGTGAGAGAGGGAGAGAGGGAATCCAGATAAAACCCAGACTCCATGTATGCTTTTCGTTTTTTTGGTTTAAACCCATGAAAACCTTGATTTGATCAGCTGTTGTCATTTCAGCCAGCGTTTGGAATCAGGCATCTGCCTTTTGGTTGCCCAATCCGTAGCTCCTTCAAGCATTCCTGAAGCTGAGCTTTTGGATTCTGCCGTGCTGCTCGAGGGAATCCAGGCTGTCGAACATTTTCCAGGCTCGAAGCCTCCTTTTTCAAAAAAAAAACAGTGGTTCTACTTCTTGGTGAATGGAGTTATAGTAGGCCTGGGCAAACTTGCTGAGGCATGTTGATAGTACCTAAGATCATTAGCATGAATGGGTTTCGGTGGCTTACATGGTTTGCCATGCCATTTGTGGTGACGTTATCCTCCCACCAAAGAACACATGGAACCTGACGTTCTGACGTTCGGGGGTTCCTGGTTTGGCCCATTTTCCCTGTAAAAGGGACAAAGGGTCCCGAACGACAGGTCCCGGCTGTGACTTGGGACGGGCTTGGGGCCTGGGGAAACCCGCAGATTCTGAGGCGCCAAGCCCCCCATCAGATGGACAGGACGGGGGCATGAAGCGAATGCACTGCTTCCTCCCGGCGATTCCTTGGAGCTTGTACCCCGAAATGGGAAGAGTGTTCATTTTTTGGGGGAAGCTCTTTGGGTCGGTCTCACGGGCAAGGCTAAAGCACACAAAGCATTTGTCCCATGTGCAGATCCATAGGGAGCTATGGCCTTCTGAGCCCAAAAGTGGCTGGCTACCTCGGAGCCAGGCGGCAAATAGTGGTAACATCACCCAGCAACCAAGCTTTTGTCAGAGTTTACCACTATTCAAGTAAGAGTTCTGAGTGACCAGTGTCAGATTGTTTTTGTCAGAGTTTGCCCTAAATCCACCTATCAATCACGGTGACAGTCTCACTTCCTGAGTTCATGGACTCAAACAACTTTTTGGGGAGTCCTATTTGAGTGGCAAAGGGAAAGTTTGGACTTTCGGCCAGTCGATCCGAAGTGAGTAGATGGCACCATCTCTCCGGGATGAAACCAAACTCGGGTGGTGGCATTGACCTCTTTACAGGCATTGACTTGCTGGTGCGATAAGTCGGGAATGACCGAGCTTCCGCGTGTTGAGAATGAACCGTTTGGGGCTTTCCTTAACATAACTTGATGGCGCCCAGCCATCCCCTTAGCTTTTTGGCCTTTTAGTGTTTAGTGGTAGTTTCCGAATTGAACCCGCCAACAGTGATATTCACTTTTAGCGGGGGATCTGAAAACGGGCAGCCATGGTTTTTGTTGGGGTCATTCCATTTCTCTGCCTAGCGGACCAGCAAGTTGAAGCGTTTTGCCTGCCTCTGCCAGGGTGCGGGCAGCTTCGTGATGACCGAGTGGGTTTCGAAAGCGGAGAAGGCGACTCTTAGATCCATTTACTTGTATAGTAGGTAGCTAAGGGAGGATCCACTGAGTGAACTCAGGGCCATGTTGGATCCTGACTCCCCAGAATTAAGCCGCAGTCAACAATAAGCTAGGGGTTCACACCAGGACTCCAAGTATGGGCATATATGTCCAGCCTATGAACCTTTGCATGTTACATCATGTGCCTAAACAGCCCCAAAAGCAATAAAGGGAAGATTTGTTTCAGCCGAGTTGTCAAGGTTCCACGGGGAGCTGCTTGGCTTCAACCCCAAGATCAGCAACCATCCAAGAGGGCTGCCTTGGCCCGTTTTTAGTCAACTTTGTCAGAGCTTGACTACATTTGGCATATCCTTTTGGCCAGCGAATCAATTTTACTGGGGAGCCGGACACAAATAGCCTAATTGATGCCCACCAAGGGCTTTTCAACTAGAACTCATACCCAGCAAAACCCTCAAGATGAATGAAAAGTTGTTTTTCTTCTCTGGTTTCCCTTTCAGAGACACACATCCCCGATTCCAACTAGGGCCATGGGCGCGGAAAGAAAGCGGACACCAAGCCAGGCCGAGGCAGGCGTGTCTCCTGCCGCCGGGGCCTGAAGGCTTTGGGCCACTTGAAAAAGTTGGCCCGTCTTTTTCCTGTTTCTACAGCCCTAGGCCCAAAGAATTTAGGGTCTTGGGCTCCTAGGGAAGGCGGTTTTTTGGTGGTTGGCTGCTATAGAGGTACATGGATCCACTGGCTTTTTGATGGGGGTTGATCAAAAGGTCCGATGGACATGAACAAAAAAGATATCACTTTCCCAACGAAACGCGGTAAAAGTTGCACGAAACGCGGGAACAGTTAATTGAAACGCGGGAAAAGTTACACGAAACGCGGGAACAGTTACACGAAACACAGGAAAATTTACACGAAACGCGGGAAAAGTTACCCATGGTCATTTGGGGGCCACCCGCTCAGGAAGTGAGTCCAGGGGAATCAGTGTTTTGAGTGAAATTGGAAGGGACCAAAGCCGAACATACTGTGCATGGTTGGACAAAATTCGCTTCTCGCACCACGGGTAATGAAACCATGGTTGAAACCATAGCGTGGCGTTGCTACTCACAGGGGAATCATCAGGACCAGGATTTCTTAGCAACCATCCGCAGTATCAAAGAAGAAACCCGAGTAGTACCCATGCTGCTTTCACACGTCACAACCAATCCAACCAACAAATGCCAACCATATCAAGGAAACAACCAATGACGAACCATTCCAACCACAACTACAACACTCCAACCAGTCATATCCATTGGCTACAGCCATTCCAACCATTCCAACCAACAAAATTTGTCAAGAGCCTCCATTTGCTTGACAATATGTTTGATTTCCCCTGTTGGTTAAGGGAATCTATCACTACTGAAATATGTTTAGGTTTTCCAGCACCTAATGGAACAGAGGCACCGTCGTACCTGAGGCCTTCCGCTCACCGGAGGAAAGCCCCGCGCTGAGCCGCTGACTCGTCGCCTTGCGGATGGGGCGATTGGCGATGGGACGTTTGAGGCCCGACCGCAGAAGCGGAGAAGGAGTTCATCACCGCAAGCAGCCGGGAGCCCCTTGGGGGTTTTTGAAAACAAGGGGTTGGGCAAATGGGGTTGTGCTGGTGGTCTCTCTTTGAACCAACCTGAAAAGGGTACCCGCAAAGAACAAATTGGTTTGAGGGGGGGGACGGGTTTTTGGGCATAGGGTTTGGGCTCTGGGGAGATCACCAGTTTGCGCCAGCCTTCTTTGTGTCCCCAACAGCAAAGCAAAAAGGCAAATGGGGTCAAATTGTCATGCTCGTGAGTATGTGAAACGGTGCACTCTTCGCATACATCCCAATCGCACTGGTCACAGTCCGAAAATGGGGTTGTGCTGTTGGTCCCTCTTTAAACCAGCCTGAAAAGGGTACACTCAAAAAGACACATAGGTGCGGAAAGGTTGGGGGTGCTTTTGCACACCGGGGTCCTTTCAAAGCACAGTGGCTGTCCAGCTGTCCACAGTGAGGTCGCGTGTGAGTGCAGTGGCATGACTGTCAGAACCAGTGCCTCGAAGTGGGAAGCCCCAAAGATCGCTTCCCTTTAAGGCAACAAAAAGTCTTAGCGAGTCTCAAGAACTGGCGGCCCATGCCGAACCAAATCCGTCGCGCGGGTTTTCCCACCGAGGCAGCGCAGGCGCGGGCGGTCGCGCAAGCCGCCCCCTGCGAGCGGGGCTCGGGATGCTGTCGAAAGCGGCGTTTGCCAAGCGAGCGCCAGGGGACGATCAGATCAAGCGGGTCGAGGAGCTGACGGCATCCGAGGCATCCTGAAGAGCCGTTCCGGCCAGGGCTGAGTTCTGCTTCACTCCCACAAGAGTCTTCTCCAAAGCTAAAAAAGGAAAACAAATAGAACACCTGCATTTTGGAGTACCCCTTTTTAAAGTATGTGTGGGCGAGATGTGAGAGTCCCCGAAGCATTGCATCTATTGATTGGGGAGTGGATCTCAATGTGCCTGCCAAGATTGGGTTGTCAATCGGCCATAATGTGGATGGACGAAATCCTGCACTGCTTCGAAACCATGGGAAACCAATCGTTTGTTGATATCTACAGGGAAGTAAAATGATTCCATGGTTTCTGGGGTGCTTTGAAACCACGAGAAACCATTCTTCACTGGTATTTGCAAGGGGATCTATCATTTCAGGGTCTCTTAGGTGGTGCGAAACGGATTTCGCAACCATCCACAGTAGGGAAACCGCTCCAGTGGCTGCGGATTCACATGGCCGAGCCCATACTGATTGCCAGGCGGGAGCAGCTAAGGATGTGCGCCGCTTAGACCAAGATGAGAGCACCTGATGCTGTGGCGTGGAATCAACCCGTAGGTGTCGTTACAGAGGTGCATTTTTCTTGGATGTTAGGACTTTATTTTTTTGCCAACTAATGGGTTCACTAAAAGTTCAACTTTTGGCGGGGGAGCAGATTTCGCAACCGAGGTTAGGAGATGCACTTCACGTGTGTCAGTTTGGTTCTGCAATGCAGAACCCCTGATGAGTAGTGCCCTTATACCCTTTTTTGGGGGAGGGTTCACCTATTAAAATAGGCTACAGAAAAAAGGGTACCCTTATTCTAACCTCTCTACTGGAAGACCTAGTAAAAGAACGGGGGCCCTTTGTGGGGAATCCTTTCTTCCAGGGCCCCTGATGCATACCTGAGGACCTAAACAACTTTTCCGGTGCCATCTTTGCAAAGCGGCCGGACCACACAGTGTCCCAGGTGCCCGGTGGAAAGGCACGGGCGCTGGTGGTGACTTCGTGTTTATTTGTTGGTTGTTGTTGTTTTTGTTTCTTTTATTTATTGTTATGTTGTTTCTTCTCGCCCGGGGCATCTTCCGCAGAGACCCATCCCATGCACGACACGTAGTTTGAGAGTTCATGACCCATGTTGGTTTGCACCGAGATGTGCTGCAAATACCGCTTGGGCCCCTGAAAATGTTGACCCCAATCGGAAAATCAGGAACGGGGCCAAACACATGTCGAACTACAAAAACTGCTTGCAGCAAAGTTGTTGAACGAACATCCTGGACCACCAAGCCTTTCCTCTGCCTGGGCACCACTTTTTTCGTGGGTCATTTCGGCCGACGAACAAAAGAAGAAAACAAACACAGGAATGGGTCCCTTGCCAGGTGCCGGTTAGGTAATTAAAGCTTCCTGCGCCTGGTGCCAGGTGTCCTCTTTCATGGCCGAGGCGATCAAGGCAGCTGCCCCAGGCAATGTAAAAAAAGAGCTCTTCACTGAGCGGTTCGACCAGTGAATCCTCCGGGTCAACTTAGCTGGTTTTTACATGTTTTGGGTTGGTTTGGTGGTCGTTTTCCCATGGTTTTCATCGTTGGTTTAGTGGTTTTTGTCCGTATGTACTGCACGAGTCAAGCTTTTCGTGGAAAAAACCGAGGCTCCAAACGTGAAACGCCTCCCTTCCATTGGCTTGAAGTCTTAAAGAAAGGGTGTTCCCCGCCGCACATGGCATGTTTTTTGGTAACTGCTATGGATATTTTAGTGTTTGTTTGCTGCTATTCGGGGCTGCGAAAAGGGGGACACGCAAGGAAAGCCACTTCCTTGGGACCAAGCCATGCGTTTCATGTGCCGTCCCCGGCGTTTTTTGACAATTCAACGCCTGAAAGTATGCACCAAGAAAGACATCTATGAGTTTCATTATGGCTTTTTTTTTGGCGCGCAAACCATGCGCCAACCCTGCCTGTTCGCTTTTGTCATGGCGCCCAGACACGGAGAGATGTACCAAGGAAGCCCGGCGGCATCCCCAGGCTCGCTGCAAAAGGGGTGTACAGATCGATGGCTCCAGCCTGAGGAAAGCCGACATAACGACAGAAAGAGAGAAATCATGTCTTCCCTCCAAGCGAAAATCCTTTGATTTTAAAGGGTCAAATGGGAAAACCCGGAGTTTAGATTTTCAAAAGTAGGTTTTAGTATCAGGGGACTGTTTAGCATTAAGAAGAAGGGCTTACGTAGCATCTGATATGCAGACATATGCGCACCTGATTTCTGAATTTGAGAGTTTTTGTTGCTTGTTCGTTGATTTCTTTAGATGGCCCATGTGGCAGCATGTGAACCTGAAGATGTATTATATATATGCATAGATATATATATATATATGTATAGCTATATATAGCTATTATATATATATACCGAAGATCAACCAAAGCTACCAATGCCTGGCATAAAGCCGATGGCTTCCGTCGCATTCGTTTCGCGCGGGGACCGCACGGCAGGTGGAGGTGAAGCGAAGGCGCCGGTGGGTTCGGCTTTCAGATTAGGCTCTATATCTAGGTCCCCCAGTAGTGCCCTCTTACCCTGTTTCGGGGGGAGGGTTCCCCTACTAAAATAGACTACAGAAAAAAGATGGTACCCTTATTCTAATCTCTCTACTGGAGGACCTAGTTTAAACACCATATGAACATCCGCCAAAGAAGCTGTTTTAGAGGCTTCAGGTGAGAGGTGTATCCTTCTAAGGGGGGTTGCCAAGTGGTGCTTCCTATGAAGCATGACTAAACTTGGACCCCCAAAGTCGACGCTGACGATTTAACCCCAGTGGAGGTTTGAGTCATTTTTGGCTTGAGACTGGCAGGTCCAAGCCTGGCGGGGGGGGGGGGGGGGTTCGGAACAAAATGAGGGTTTCTGATACCAACTTGAAAGGTAGCCCTTGGGATTCACTGAAAGTTGTCCCATGCCCGGAAAGTGACGTATGTTTTTAAGTCCAAGACCCCATCTCTGATCAATCCCTTTGGTAGGTTCCCCTATGGTCGACAACGATATGGGCCCAACTCTCAAGCTCATGTTGGTCGCAAGCAGCATTGAGGACCAAGCAAACCCCATTCTGTGCCCAATTCGGTGAGGATGGATGAAAGTGAGGCGTAGGCGTTCTGACCTTGTAACTTCGTAACTTCGAAGCAGCTAATTTATGTTGCGCGCTGCTCATGTGGGTTGGTCTCAAAATCTGCTTGCCAAGCCTTTTCGGAAAGCCATTTGGAGTGCCAAGCGTTGAGAACGCCCAAATGCCCCCGCGCGTCGTCACTACCGTTGTTCCTCAACACGTGCGCACAGAAACGCGGGTGTCGACGAGGAATACGCAGCCCCGGCATGTCGTTGGGCTTTGCAATGATGGTTCAGTAGTCAATGTTCGATTCCAGAGGCATGTGCTTTGATGTTGTTCCACGGCAAGGTGGGCCTTTTCCGGCTACCTGAGTGGATAAATTTATGCCGCCCGCCAAAGGCAGTGGTAACCCTGGCAAAATCACCCCCTTCTTGATCATTCTTGAGGGTGTGCAGGGGAATGCTCCACTGACGTTTGGAGAGAACACGCGCTATTAATTAACCTGCCAAGCTGCGCATCCGCCGAAGGCCCACCTGTTTAATGCCCAGTTCAGTGGATCCCGTCCCTTGCTGAGGTTCCCCACTTCCAAACAACATGGAATCAACCCTCAGAAGGGCTCTCCTCTTCCAAAAGGGACGGAGGATGGAGGACTCCAGCAGTTATGGGGCTTCATCCATCCCTGGTGTAGGATTCAGTCCATCAGTCACATGGAGGGTGCTTGGAGCAACAATCCGCCTTCTTCCGCGCATCAGGGTTTTGGAACCTCCAGAAGTGGACACCAATCGTTTCAATGGAAACCACCCAGTAAATTGACCAGCTTTTTCTACGGGGGAAATCCTCTCACTCCTCCGTTCATCAGGGTGTTTGCAACCTCCAGGTTTGGCAGTTTCAGCGAACACCAGCAGCAAATTGATCAACTTCTTCTGGGGAAATTCCAGGCAGCCCCAAACCCATGACAGGTGGTGATCGCCACCAACAACCCCACCTCCTTTGCTCGCGGCATTGGGCCAACGCCCGCTGCCGCCCGGGTCTCGGGGAAGGTCACCAGAGGTCGATTGGAAGCTCTCGCGCGAGCGGGGCTCCCAACCCCATTTAGTCTTAGTAGTGCCCTTCTCTCCCCTTTTTTGGGTGTGTTGGGAGGGGGTTCCCCTACTAAAATAGACTACAGCAAAAAGTTGGTGCCCTTCTTCTAACCTCTCTACTGGAGGACCTAGTTTAGCCACACTTGCGACCTTTCACAGAGGATACGCCCAAAAAAAAAAATACTTGATGTACACGGGGCCTATAGCTTGGCTGATTCTTGTACCCGGCCCCTGGCATCCTTTCGGCCCTGTTCCACGATCGACCCCACACGGCCGAGAGACCTGGACTGGTTCGCTAGGCAGCCAGTGGCTTTTGCCTGGCTCCCAGCACCGCCTTTCGATGGCCTCGAGCCACCGAAAAGGACCCGCCGTAGAGTGGCTATGTGTTGTTATGCAGTCTGTATATATATATACACACACACACATATATATATGACTTGTCATCCCTTGAAACGGGGTTGCATACATATGTATCTCTCTCTCTCTCTCTCTCTCTCTCCTTTTCTCGCTCTTCGAAGGATTGGTGTGTTTTTCTCGGTGAAACGTACGTTGATCCTTGCTTACCCTCCCAGCTTGAAGGTAACAACCTGAACCGCATCGCCCGCTCACTGGAGCAGTTGGCAATGAGGCGCAAAGCGACTGCCCGGAGAGCACAAGAAGACTTTCGGCGACCTTTGGAACTTCTGTTTGTGTTTTGCTTGTAAAGCGGCATGGCCAACATGGTGGCTAAAAGCTGAGTTGTTCAAAGCGAATTCGCAAGCTCCTCATGGCAGATGGTAGGTGTTTCCCTTGTGTTCTTCTTTTCGTGGCATCTCACTAAAGATTCTGGGCCAGAAGGGAACGACCTTCCGGGTTTTTGAGCATGAACCTGGGGATTCCTATGAAGGACACCATAGGGATTTTTTTCCTTTTTTATGATTTCATTTCTCGTTCCCTGCCTGACGAACCAGCAAGTTAAGGATGGTTGCGAAATCCATTTCGCACCATTTGAGGAGCCCCGGAATGATCATTATCCTTGTAAATGCCAACGAATGTTATGGTTTCAATCATGGTTTTAAAGTGGTGCGAGAAGCGGATTTGGCAACCATCCACAGTATCCTTTGAACATCCTCAAATTGTGCTCGCCTCAGCCGCTCTGGGTCAAGCCATTCCTACCACGTCGCTTTGAGGTGAGGCACTCGGAGAGATTCATTCGTCCGCTGCCAGCGCGGTTTGGGCGGGGCATTTTCCCTAGTTCCGGGCTGGACCTTGGAAGTGACGTCTTAGTTCGAAAGCAAGGGAACCTCAGGAAACCGAAACCCTCCCTCCCCGAACGAGCATGAAACACAGAAAGGGTGCCGGTGCCCCAATAAGGCAAAACACGTTTTAGGAGTCTCCCGCGGCAATGCAAATCAAACATCTGGATTCGCACATCCAACGTGCGCTCATTCTGAGGTCATTCTGAATTCTGTTCCAAGATGTCGTTCATGCTTCCGCACCTTCACTCTGGCTGGGCTGTGGACCAGGCCATTCTGAGCCACTCGGACCCGGCATTTTTTGACCGTTCGCGTCAGGATGATTTGTTTAGGTTGTGACCTGAACTTGAACCTTTCAGCGGGACCGGCTCAGTATGGCTCAGTCCTTTTTTGTTAGGATCTCCGATCAAAAACACAGAGAGCGGCAAGCAACTTGACTCAGCTGCTTGTAGTTCCGACTTGTGTGTTTCTTTTTGTTTTGGACCTTTGGTTCCAGCTTCTTTGAGCATTTGGAGTGTGCTGGTGCAGAGTTTGGCTTCGTTTGGTCTGTGTGTTTTGAGTCGGGGCTGCGGCGCACCAAGAATTGGGTCACACACCAGGTCCTCCAGCAGTGCCCTTTCTCACCCCTTTTTTGGGGGAGGGTTCCCCCTGAAATAGACAAAACTGAAAAAATGGTACCCTTATTCTAACCTCTCAACTGGAGGACCTAGTGCATGCACCAGCTAATTGAAAGGAATCTCTCAGACGGAAGCAGTGAGGTGAAGAGGAGCGTTTGGTGATCATCCGCTTCGGCCACGACTACGACTCAGAGTGCATGAAGCGACCCGGCTGGAAAATGGTGGCTTGAGCTTGCCCAAGCTGCTGGCCGTTTCCGTTACCCTTGTTCCCCTTGTGCAAGGGTATCAGGTATGAGGTATGGTGTGGGTCTTGGTAAATACCGTGGATGGACACCATCCATTGCGCACCACCCTGATACCATGGATGAAATCGTTATTTGCTGGTATTTGCAGGGGAATGATCATTCCAGGGTCTCTTAGGTGGTGCAGGATTTCGTCCATCCACAGTATGAAGGAGACTCTGAGGGCCGTTTCCGTTTCCCTCGTTCCCTTTGTGAAGGCAAGGGTCTCAGGTATGGAGGGGGCCATGGCTGGGGAACGCTGCACGTCTCTGGGGAAGGCCTTTGATTGAGACATAAGGATGGACGAGATCCTCTACTCGGTCGCGGAGCCTTGGCCTGCATCTTTTCGCAACCCCCCCGCCCAGCAAATGTGTTTTAGGGGTTGCTGCCTCATTTGGCTGTTGGCCTTAACTCACTTCCTGAAATCCTGGACTTTATTTTTTTTGGCCACTCAGGAAGTTGGTTCAGGCTTACGAACCCCTCAACATTGCACCAGTTTTTTGTTTTTCGAGGGCAGGAGCCGTGGAGCCTGTGATTTCAGCTTCCTAATTGGACATTTGGAGCCCGGTGGTGCAGTGGCCCAATTTCAGCCACCAATTGGTCCAGGTTTTGATTCTGGGTTTCCGCTGGTTTTCTAGAAAGATTCGGATCCCTGGAAAAAATGGAAATGGAGGCTTGGGGGGGTTCCTGGTGATTCGAAGCTTTGCCCCCAGTCTTCAGCCCCAAGGAGAAGATTAAGAGCTTTGCCATCATCTACCTGGTAGATGTGAAGGAGGTGCCTGACTTCAACACCATGTACGAGCCGGCGCGCTTAGCCTTCCTTTGCACGGAGCAGTCGAAGTCCACGGGTCCAATGGTTTGTTTTGCCGCTGGTGAGGCTTTGGGGTTTCATTGCGGGGTGCCGGTTGCTGGCTTACCAATCCAAACCACCCAGGGGTCGCCAGAATCTAAGCTTTGCCCACAGAGCCGGAGTTCCAAGGCTCTACGACCCGGTGACCGTGATGTTCTTCTTCCGCAACAAGCACATGATGATCGACTTGGGCACAGGTGGGATGCTCTGGTTTCCTCGGTTTCGGGGGGGGTCGTCGCTAATTCGCCGGGCTTGCGCGGCCGGGTGGGTTTTTTGGGCCGGGTCTGGCGGTGCTTTTCGAGTCAGGTAACAACAACAAGGTGAACTGGGCCATGAACGACAAGCAGGCTGGGCTCAATGGCTCCAGGTGCCCTCTGACCCCTCAAATGATTCCTGAAGCAGATTTTAGGTTGGATCCCAAAAGCTGGGTTGTCCTGTTGGTTTCCTTTCAAAGCCAACCAACAAGAAGTTAGCCTCAAAATATAGACAGCCCCACATGTGTTGTGTGGTTCCCCTTCCCGGACAATTTAAAGGATAAATGGCACATTCACGGGGGCACGTGCTGTTTTGGCCTGTCATTGGCATGGGTTCTTGAGCTCGATACCTTGAGGAGTTCATTGACATTGTGGAGACCATCTACCGTGGCGCCCGCAAGGGGAGAGGTCTGGTGATGTCTCCAAAGGACCATTGATGCAACCACGTTGCATGGGGAGGGGCAGATTTTTGTATCAGTTGTTCAGCGGCGCCCCTTTTCCCTGCTGTCTGTCTGGCAAGTTCCCTCACTAAGCAGGGTCAAGTTCCACCCCGGCTTCCTTTGCCTACTAGTGTGAACCACACATCGGTTGGGGCAGCTTTCCAATGACAAAGAGACTGGAGGCAATGGGTTCCTGCACAACAAAGCTGCAAACCCGGAACCGGAAGAGTGTGCCAGGACTACTGTACCAAGTACCGGTACTAGGCTCCCTACGAGGCGCGCTGGCAGTCAGAAAATACTGGCTCTGGGAAATTAGTGTGATGCCAAGGGGCGCTCCCGTTTGCGAAAAGTCGAGTCATGGGGATCCATTTTGGCATCACAGAGAGAAGCTCCTCCTCTCCACAACCATGTAGTCTGAAAATCAGTATGCCAAAAAAATGATATGTTTGCCAACGGGAGATTCCCCGAACCTCAACAGACCAACTCGTTCAACTTGTTGCGATTCCGCGTGGAAGATGGGAACCTGGACCCTCAAACTACCCATAAAATGGGAATTCACCCCGCAAGTTTGGGACCATATCCACTATTTGTTGGGGTTTTGAGGGGGTACTGTGGGTGGACAAAATCCTGCACCAGTTGGGATGGATAAAAACACTGTAAATGCCGGGGTAATCCACTTACGGTGCAAGAATTGGTCCATCCACAGGTCCTTGTTGCCCGCGCGACGGCCAGGTGCCCAGTGCAACCCGCCCGGAGCACGAGGCTGAGAGAAAGAGCCGATCCCGTGCAGACAGCTCCGATGCGGACTGAAGCGGCGCGAGAAGAAAAAGAAGAGGCGCTGCAGGGCGCTGCGAAGCTGGGCGCTTCGGTTGCCATGGGACAGCGGCAGAAAGTGCTCGTTTGAAAGGGGACATGGCCATGGGCCAAAATCCCAATCCCCAGACTAAAATGGGTGGTGCACCTACCCCAAAATGGCATCCCATTGGTTTTTACCCACAGCCACATGGTCCAAGCCGGAAATTTGCTTGGTCGGATTTCATGACGATCATGGGTCAGAGGCAGCAAATAGGCGGTCGCTTCTTTCTCACCCTGCATGGGCTTCCGGATGGGGAGGCGGCAATGTCCTGGCTGTACCGATCTTTTGCCAAGCTGGGTTTTTCATAAACTTGGCCAACAAAGCAGGTCTCATTATTTTTCTTCAAGATGGTTCCCCCCCATTTTTGGAGACGACCAGGACGACCCAAATGGTCCAAAGAGGAGGTTGCAACGCCTCGCAGGTTGGCAGAGCAAGCGCCCCTGGAGGCTTTATCTCTGCTTGTGAGGGCGCCAGCCTCGGGAAGCGAGTAGGGGTGGACAAGCGCCAATTGACGCCAACATGTCCGCTGCCCGCCACATTCGACCGGCTGGATGGAATTCAAAGTCAAGATTCCCCTCCTCCAAGAAAAGGTCACACCCATGTTGGTCTTTGATCTGTAGGGCGTGTCCATGTGGCTTGGCTTTCTGAGGCCCTCACGCTCCTCGAGAAGGCCTGACGCATTCTTGTTTGGGGTACAGGGTGACTATACCCGCCAAGGGCTAGCGGGAGAGGGGGCTATCACCTCTTAACCCGGCTTTTTGTGGCCGTATTTCACAGCTACTTGGCAGACTGGGCTTATCCAGAGATGCCCCCCCCCCTAGCATCCCTTGGTCGACGGCAGGGATCGGTTCCTTGAGTTGCGGCAGGCACTCAAGGTGTCCCTGGATGACGAGCAGATGGGCGCTCCTTTGCGCCGAGCCCGTCTTCGGCCTTCATGTTGGAACAAGTCTCGTTTGGGGGATTCTTTTCAAGAGAAGCATAGAGAAGCCACGAGGAGACCAAGACATGCCCCCCCCCCCCCAGATACGATATGTGTTTCTTCCTGAAAAAACAAGGCGATACGTTTTTTCCAACTTCCCTCCTGTTGAATGTCGTGTGAAGGGGAGCAGTCCAGGCCCTTGCAATAGGGTCATTGTGTGTCGAGTTTCCCGGAGAAACCACCAGAGGATGGCTTGTGCTTTTACCCAGACCTAACGCTGACCCCGGATTAATAAACCCCTGTTCATTAATATGGGGGTGTCCTTGGTTTTAGTGAGGGTTTATACCACTTTTGGAGGGGAAAAGCTCCCATATATAGACAAGGGGTTGATGAATCCGGGGTCAGCATTATGCGCCCAAGGTGGCCGGGCTGGCCGGGTTCCAAATCCTGAGGCGCAAGGACTTCACCAGGACTTTGGCTGCCGCCGATGAGGCCAAACCACGGGGCTTCAGGGTAAGAGATTGGCATGTGTCGAAGTCGGGTCGGCATGACCCCCGGAGAATTTCGAGAATCCGGATTTGTGTTGATTTGTGATTTTCGGTTTCTAATTTTGAGGTCTCAGGTGAAGTGGGCAGGCTGCCAAAGGTGCACTCGAGGTATCAAACTTGTCAGACCTGCGGGTGAACTACGCATATCCTGCCCCATACCCGAATCAAGCCGAGAGGCGCCTGGATCGACTGGATCGGGGTCCCGTTTCAGGTGGAGAGACAGCTGAAGGCACACGGCCATACCGAGCCGGGCGCATATTGGCCTCGATCGCCGGCTGGCTCGTCCTCTGGGCGTAGGATCGGACTTTGGCAACTTGTGGCTCCCAGCCATCCCCTGAGCTTTTTAGCCTTAGGGCAGAGTGGTTTCAGCAGAAAATCTGAGGACAGCCCAGTTTTGGGACCTCAGTTCCCGGACTTGATCGTCACTTTTTGGGGTTGGACCTTTTCTGTGGTATGCAACAAGTGTGGACTTGGTTTCTGGCCAATCTACTCAGAATCTGAGAATGCGAGAGGGAAAGCGCGGGGGTCAAGGGGCATTGCCTTCATTTGGGAGGGACCATGTCTTCCCAGCGGATATGGGTGGCCTCCATGCCTTACTTGTTTCAAGCGACTCGCTTGAGTGTTCAACCAACGTCAGGCAAGTAGGTTTCAACCATGGTGATAACTGGTGGGGTAACTGGGGTTAGCCCCCGTATAACCAGGGTCATAACCTACTGACTAAGTTCGCTGAATACCCAAGTGGCAGGGGCATACCTGGTATCCCCGGTGAACAGATCCCAAAATGGAATTGGCCCTCACTTGTGAAGTGGAGAAATCAACAACTTACTAGCGGGGTGGTCATCCAAGTACGCAACTGGCCATGGCCCCTTTTGATGTGTTGATGTTCGATTGCTTCGGCCTTTTTTGTGGCCAAGGTCTTCTCCTTCCCACTGAGATTGCGCCGAGGTGCCATCAGGGGCTCCTTTCAAGAGGAAATTGGTCTTCCAGGCACCTTCTGTTCCAAGACTGTTAGGCAAGAAATTAAGACAAAAGCATTACAGCTCTCGCTTCACTTAAAGGGACCTGTGAACATTGGGGGGGGGGGGGGGTCATGACTTCACCAAGAATAACATTGAACTGGAATCTCCTTTTGCACAGTTGCATTTTTTCAGGACACGTTTGCGAAACTGGGTTCCATGTAAGTTTGCAGAGGGTGACGCCTGCTCTTGGACAACTCTTGGGCAAGCGGACGGGACGTGCAAATGGAATCAACGGATCAATGGGCGCAAGCCTAGGTCTCAACCTGCACAGCCGAACAGGGCCATCTTTGAGCCGCAGGCTTAGCAGCCGTTCGACGGCTTTTGCTTCCCCAAACCTAGCTCCCCCTTTTGCCGAATGAGTTTGTTGCTTTCTTTTTTGGGGGGTTTTCTTTGTTTTTCACTCACCAGGCAAGAACTGATTCATCCAACTGGTTTCCTTGGTGTTTCTCCAAAGCCTTGAGCTCCGCTCAATCGATGAATCGCATCAAACATCATCCGCCCAAAGTTTTGTTGGGTCGAAAAGGTGTTTTTGGTTGGCCGAGAACTGAGCAACCACAAACTGGTCTTCTCATTTTCTATACCCTCAAAGACTCAAACTGGACTTGCGGGACTGGGGTAGGATTCCATGGGAGCCCTACTCCCTGCCCCGCAAAGGGGCATGAACATGCCCCCTGTTGCCACGGAACCACATCCAGCCTTTTGGCGGCTCAATCTAATTTTCCCAACAGAAAAGGGATGTACTTCATTGCTGACGGATCTAGCTGTTTTGTGTTTGTTGGTCTATTGGTTCTGATCATTTTTGTTGAGGGCCAGAACAAGCAAAGTTGTTTGCTACCATGCCAAGGGCTGTGAAGTGTACCCACCCGGATGCTTTCGGTTTTTCGAATTGAGCTCTCCCCCCCTTTGGCTTCCTCAAATTGGGGGCCTGTCCTGGCTAACCCCGATTTGCTAAGCACGAGGCCGGAATAACCCCTATATTCACAGGATAAACCGCCGAAATTCACCTGGCGCGGTTTGTGGATTTTGTCCCTCCACAGCTCCAAAACCAATCTGGCATCACATGAGAACACACGCTTTCCATAGAAAAGAACAGGTGTTTCGTGCAGAATGCACGTTTTCCATGAAAAAAACAGGTGTTTCGTGCAAATACACGTTTTCCGTGGCTTCGTGCAAGCCCCCCATACCTGAAAATGCCTCTGACCACCGAGGTCCGCAGTGCAGCACGCCAAGGATGCGGCGGTGCGGCGCCGAGAGAGCTGCAGAGTCGGCGATGTTTGCTTTCTCCAGACGCAAACTCTACCCAAAAACAGTCACAGGGGACGCCACTGGCGATCCAGGTGGGTCCAAAAACTACAGATCACGGGAAAGGAAAAGCACACTGTTGCTGAGATAGATTTTGCGTGCCATCCTGGAGCCCGAAAGGGTCCGCGAAGGAAAGGGTAGCAAGAAACAATGAGCCACAAACCGTGTGTGGTAAGAAGCCATTTTGCACAGTTTTGGGTAGCAAAAAGTGCCAAGTGCTTCTTCTGGCCGAAAAATCTCAGGACGACCAGTTTACGTCACGTGCCATTTCGTCCCTTGGTTTTTGTGGGGCGGGGGGGTTCTGAGCCCGAAGCCACGCGGCTTTTTTCGGGACACCGACGGCTGCGCGGATGCGATTCGGATTCGAGGTGGTGCTGTCCAAAGGCCAAGAGGCGGGCCTGGGGTTCAGGACGCCTCTGCCCATCCGAAATGAGGACGAGTCATCCTGCGGCTTGCTTGGATGCCCAATTCTGCGGATTGAGTCTTTCTCTTGACGCAAAAAAGGAAGCCCTCCCCCCAAAAGGACAAAAAACAAAAACAAACAAACACAAAAGCACGGTGACTTTCCACCAACCGCGCACCGCAACGGATTGATTGGTCGGATATCCGCCCGGTCCGCAGCTGCTTTTGATCATTTGGATCGATCGATCGATCCGATCTCCCGGGTAGGTCCCGAGGGGGTCCATGGCGACTTCTCCCTACCATGTGGAAGACCTGGAGTCTCGCTCCACTGAGGGTGCCTTGGTGTCAAAGACCCCAAAACTGGCTGAGGGATCTTAGGGGAAGCAGTAACTGATGATAGCATTTGTCTGTCTGGTGGGCTTTGGGAGAACAAGGGCCCCTAGCTTCCACTGAAAAACATGGGGACACTCCGCTTGTCCCATATCCTGTTGAAAGAAAGAGACATGTCCCTGGCTCAACACGTGTTAGCGTCCTGCTTTGCCGCAATGCCTTTTCACGAGGCGTCACCTGTCACAGCGCCTGTTCAAATCGATTTCCAAACAGAGGTCGCAGAAACACCCCATGTTTTCGTTGTTGCATTTTGCTTGGATGTTAGGACTTTAGCTTTTTGCCAACTAATGGGTTTTCCATTAAACCACTAAACGTTTTTCACTTTTAGCTGGAGAGCAGCGGTCGCCACCGAGTTTTCCTGTCCCCGGGCAGTCGGAACCAATGGCGAGTGTCATGATCCTGGTTCTGTGGACGACTCCCTGCCTTTTCCCAATTCACAGGGGTCCCTATAGTTCCCTGTTTGGCGGATTTAAACATCACCCTTTTGGCCCAAGGTGGGTGTCCCTTGGTGGGGGGCGATGGTTTACGGGGAAATGTAGGGAGCCCTGATTCAGGTTTCATGATTGTATGGTGTGCGCGCAGGGTGCCTTGTCAAATCATGGCCAATGGGGCTCATGCAGAAACATCAAATTTGTGGCCGGGAGATTGGGGACACGCAAGTATTTCCGGACCCGCGTTTTTCTTGATGGCACCGGGTTGGATCTTTAGACTTTAACCTGGGAAATCAAAGGAATTTTCCACACCACAAGAAGTCGAAAAAATGCAGAGGAGTCGTTGCGGCCAAGTGGTTGGTCCTTTGAGGACACAGCGAGTCGATGGAGGAGGAAGAGATAAAGGCCACGAACTCGGGCTATTTGCATCCTGACGACAGCGCCTGGGCTTGACTCCCCGACCCCCCCCCCTGAAGAGTGGAACCAGTCGGCTGGACCCTTAGTGAAAATCCTGGGGGTCTGGGAAGGACAGAAACTATGGAGGGTACTCTTCCGAAAGGAGAGGTCCAGCATTGTGGTAGCGGATCTTTTGACTTCGACTTGTTGGGTGAACCTGTGTGGGATTTCCATTCTGACAACAACGTCAACTATGGCACACCTGCCTGTTTGCAGAGGGGTCAGCAGCAGCCAAGTGGGAGTTCCACTCTGAGATTTTCCCACTTCCACAGATGAAATGGCCGGAGTGCCCAAACAAAGGGGGTGGCTTTCGGAGCTTTCCGATCCCAAGTTTGGGACCTTGGGGCCTTGTCGCTGGAGAGGGAGGAGAACAAGTGCTTGGATTCCGAAAAAGATCCCCACCGCCCGTAAAAATGGGGAGTTCCGTTGTCTCTTTTGTGGGGAATGCTGGATAAATGGAATTGGGGGACGCCCACCCCCCCCCCCCCCCCCCACCCTCAACGGGGAATCTGAAAAGGGGTGAAAAGACTGGAGCCTTGCAGTGTCGCCCCGTCTGAGGTATGCACCAGCAGCTTTGCCGCATGCGGGTCCGGAGTCCAGCGATCTATGTCCACTTGCAACGGCTGGTGCAAACAGGATCCCGCAAAGGACACCGGCTGGAGCCTGCCCCAATGGCAGCTTTAAAGGATCAACGAGAAGAAGCAGGCGTGTCTTTTTATGCGTGTAAAGAACTCTGGGAAACAACATCACTTTGTTGGAACCAGAGTGTGGCGGGTTTTCTTGTTTGCCATTGTAAGTGTGTGTGTGTTTTTTGGCGGTGTTTTTTCAGGCTCGAAATATTTTGTTGACACCCTGTCAGCCCTTGTTTGCTGAAACGATGTCAATGTGTTCAGAGGGGCGTGAGACGTAGCGGGAATGTGCGAGCAAGTGTTTTCAATGGTCACCTCACTTCCCTTTTGTTCTGCGAAGAAGAATGTATATACTTTTAGGGCGTGCCTTCGTTTTTGGGGCCAAAAGGTAGCCCAGCGTTGATCTTAGGTACTGGTATGAGACGACCTGCCGTCTTCGCTGCATCTTTTTCGTGCTCCTCCGCCGCACTTGGCCCAAGGCCTTCGTGAGACTACGGAATTGGACATGACTGTGGGTCAAAACCAATGGGATACCATTTTGGGGTAGGTGCACCACCCATTTTAGTCTTTTTTAGTGGGAATTGGGATGGGGGTGTACTGGATTTTGACCCTTGGCCTGATTCACTCATCGGGGAGCAGTTTGAACAGCCGAGTCTTATGAGCCATGTGGTTTCTAAAGAGAAGGATGGTTCTGAAAAGAACAGAAAAGGAATCGGAGCGCCCAGAAGGCCACTAATGGGTTACCAAGTCTATTGTGAATTTTCCATGGAATCACCTGAGGAAGACTTCCTTTTTTGCCACAGTGATGAACCTGTGCAGGGTGAGCCGAAAGTTATGTAAACCGGGTGAGCCAGAAAATACACAGTTCAATAAACTGTTCACCTAAAAAGAACAAATCCATGTGAACCGTAAACCTGGTGAATCAAGTTTAGAAGTCATAGGAGTCCTTTTCAGGTCTGTTTGGTCCGAAATAGATGGGTTCCACTCGTTTAGATTGGCGCTACGCCCCATTTGCCAGGGAACCCCATCTATTTTACCAAACAAACGGAGCTTTGACCATGGCTCATACGTTCCCCCCCTCTCAAAAAAACAGAGGGTCAAACACATATGTTCCGCGGTTTTGGTTTTTGGTGCACCTTACCCACCTCCAAGGAGATTTCCTTAAAGGACTCCCCAAGCCCTTGGATGGGTGCGTTTTTTGGGCCCTTAGAGGTGGGCTAAAGACCTGAAGCTGGGGCAAAGGAGAGATGCTCCTTTTTCCTTCCTGGAAATCCGCTGGGCGCTACAGTAACGCGTCACTGCTTGAGGTTCTTCTCCTTGGCGGTAATGCTGGCCTGTGCCCTGGGTTCCACCACCGAATGCTTCTTCTCCCTGATGGCCACGCCACCCAGCGAGGCCGGGAACCGGTGAAACCGGTGCGGGGTGCCCGGGGTGGCGGGGTGCCCGGGGTGAGGTGCTGGGGAGGGGGGGGGGGGGAAATAAAGGAGAAAGGCAAATTCAGTCGGGGCGCCCCTGCCCAAAGGGGGGGCCCACGATTTTGAGAGCACGTTTTGGTCGTTGCGCGATATGCGCTTTTTCCGAGGGGAAAGCTGAGCTTGAGTTTCTCTGAAAGTGTTGGACCAGGTGGTTGGTGTCCTAAACATCCCCCTTTTGCAACCCACTTCTAGATGAGTTGTTTCTTTGTTTTTAATTGGGGTGATGTTCAAGCTTAATGTTCTGGCCCAATTCAAGGTGAGTTGTCCTTTCCGGTGATTCAAGGGACATGTTGAAGGGGAAATGGAGGGAACGGCCAGCTGCAAAGGGTTCGGAACCAACAGGGAGATGGTAAAACACACAGTGTGCTGAACAGGGGGGGATGGCCCAACCCTAGCTTCAGCTTGGGTTGCGAAAGAAGCCTGAGAAGCGTATATGACCTGAAGCACCATTTTTTTGGTTTTTCCCGCTCCAATCTTTTTGATTTCTTGAGTACGGTTTTTGAGGGGATTTTGGTTGGATTGATTCCGGATATACGGCCAGTTTGCATTTGCCCGACCTGCGGTCATGTGTTTTTTTTATTTCTCCAAGAGGCCACCTTGTGGCTGAATGAAACCACATGCATTGTTTGCTGGTGCTCAGTAGGTAGGGAATGACAATGAACTGGAAGGAGAAACAATCTCGCGGATGGTTTTTCTTCGGGTCATTCCCTGCCTATCGAACCGACAAGATGACTTGCAGTTGGGAATCCAAATTGAGCTGCAGAAGACCTGAATCGGCGACCCTTTTGAGCTGCGGCGGCTTGTGAGTGGAAAGGGAAAACCACTTGGCAGGCACCAACATGGCCATGAAAGGATTGCTATTGAGAGAACCATGTCTCACTCCCTCAGTTTACGAACACGAACTTCAAGCTTTGAGGAAGACCATTTTAGTGGCACAGAACAAGTTTTTACTTTTTTGGGGGCCATCCACTCAGGAATTGAGGAAGGGGGGTTCTTGAAAGAACCATGTGAGATGCATCTTGAACGTTTGTCAAGGTTTTTCAACGCAGACATGACCTGCTAGTTGCTTCAGACTACGTCCTATTTCCCCCTCTTGGTTTTAAAAGGGAGTCTAATGCTGGAAGTATGGATTTTTCCCACTAGGCAAATGGAAGCAAGTCGGATCGAGACAGCCTTCGCGGCATGTTGATGGCAACGGCGCCCTCCCTGCAGGGGATCACGTTTGGCGCAGCTTGGACGCAGATTTTGTTTTTGGCTTGCAGTGCCCAGCAGGTGTTTTCATCTGCCAGGTTTGTCAGGCGTCCTCAAAATCCTGAATCCTTGTACTGCAGAACAGGGACTTGGTGTCGGACCCACCGATGTTTCACTAGGCCCCCCAGTAGTGCCCGTTCACCCCTTTTGGGTGGGGAGGGTTCCCCTATTTAAAATAGACTACAGAAAAAAAGGGTACCCTTATTCTAACCTCTCTACTGGAGGACCTAGTTCACAACCCGCCAGAGTTTCAGGCTTGAACTCCTGAGCCTTTCTGAGGTTGTCGTCGGAGTGGTGTGCCCCGGCGAGGTTGTGCGCACGTGAAGCCAGGAAATCCGCTTTGTTGACTTCCATTTGCTGAAATGATTTTATTTTTATTTTTCCCACTTGGTAATAAAGGGAACCGATTTCACTACTTCCCCAGAATTAGCTCCCCTTTTTCCTTTTTTGCTTTTTTGGGGTCCCCTTTGTTTTCCACTAACCAGGCAAAACAGATTTGTTTTGCTGGGGTCCTAATTCCAGCCAAGACTACTGGAAATATGTTTTCCATTGTTTCCAGGGGGCGAAAAAGCAAATGGAAGTTGAGCCGCTTAGGATTGTGCCTCTCATTTTGCTGGCCACGGCCGTTTACGTGGACGAGGCCGTGGACGTAGGGCCGCTTGGAGCAAAAACTCGGCCGAGAGAGACCCCCCACGAAAGCTTGGTCAACAGAACGCCAACTTCACTGTTCTTGGCATGGTTTTTTGGTTTTTTAGTTGTTTGGTTCTGTTCATTCTTACTGGGGGTCTGCAAAAACAAAGTTTTTGCTACCATACCAAGGGTGGAGATGCCAATGGTACTGGCGTGTATACCAGCGGCAAATATACCAATGAATGTTTTTTTCTCGATGGCAAACCAGAGAGACCAACCGAAAGAAGCTGCCGACAAAAACTTTGGCATCGAACGCTGAGGCTCGATGCCGCGGACCGGCCCTGCTTTGGGCTTTTCAGGCGGGGTGCGAGGGACTTGTGGGGTTCAGCGTGGGGCAAGTTTCGGGACCATTGGGCCTTGCTATTGGGTTGGATTCTTGGAGTTTTACTTTTGGGATTTTTTCCAACCAACCTGCAAAGGTTAGCCTTCTTGCGCACAGGGTTTGTTGCCATCAACGAGCATGGAGGCTTCTAAACTCTCCCCCTGATTGGTGCATTTTTTTAAAGGCGGGCGTGGGGAATCCTAATTTTCTCCAGGTCCCCCAGTGCCCTTTTACCCCTTTTACTCTTTTTTTTGGGGGGGGTTCTCCTCCTAAAATAGACAAAAAGAAAAAAGGCTACCCTTCTTCTAACCTCTCTACTGGAGGATCTCGTTCTTTTTGAAGCTGGGCGCAGGACACTTCAGAAATTCGGGGCTCGCATCTCGGGCGGAGACTCCAAGTCCCGAGCGGCTCACCCGAGCCTCAGCCGTGCCCGGGTCAGGGCGACGGTGACCACGGCCCTGAAAAGCATCAGCCCGCGGATCGGCACGGATCATATCGAGCCTCCGCTGGGTGAGGGCCGCGTTTGTTTCAGACGCGCCGTGGGTGGTGTTGGTGTGTGTTTTTGCTTGGAGGGTTCCATGTGTTTTGCTTTTTTTTGCTTGGAGTTTTTTTTTTTGCTTGGAGGGTTCCATGTGTTTTGCTTTTTTTCTTGGAGGGTTCCATTAGTTTGAGTTCTTCTTGACTTAAACCCGGTTGGTTGTTCCCAAGTTTGGAAAAGGACAATGCTTGTTCGCAGGGTTTCATGGTTTGGTTCGTCTTTCTTAGACCTGGACCTCCCAAACGGAAAACCAGGTTCCATTGTTTGATCCCTACTGTGGATGGGCGAAATCCATTTCGCGCCACTTTGAGACCTTTTGTTGAAACCAGTGTTTGTTGGTATTTACCTTGGGGAATCATCAGTTTAGGGTTTCTTAGGTGGTGCAGGATTTCGTCCATCCACGTTAGGTTACTTTCACCCGGTGGTTGGACCTCCCTCAAAAGGAAAACCACCAGGTTTAAGTCTAGCTTCATCATAAAGGATGGAAGCTACCTTTTTCCGGGTGCACCCCTGGGGCGTTTAAACGTTCCCACCGAAAAACATACCATGGGCCTGGAGCCTTGTTGGTTTGACCATGGTTGTCGTGCTGGTGCTCAGTAGGGATACACTTCTGGGTTTGGGGATGAAACTGGGGATTCCCTCAAAGGAAACAATAGCGGATGATTTATAGGGGTCATTCCAACGCATTCCCTGCTAAGAATTGATTCCCTGCTAGGAACCCCCCAAAAAAGTTGTGCTTACCTGGGAAAACCACCAGGCCCCTCATGTCCGATGTGCCATGTGTATATATGGTCTGCTGTTGGCCCAGGGGTATACCTGGTGATGGCAAGGGGCCAGTTCTCCTTGACAACTGGGAGACGCAAGCCTTGTGCATGAAATTGCCAGCAGCCTAGGAAAAGATGCTGGTTGTGATGATCGAAGGGACTCGCATCAGCAAGACGTTGCGTGGGTGGTTTGCGTTCCGGAGCTCGGGCGTTTGTCTCAGTTGCAATCAGTGCGAACCGGCTTATGGACCTTGTGGTTTTCCATGTTGGTCTATGTTTAGTCAAGGTGGATTGCTTTGATTTTCAGGACTTTGGGCAGGTGAGTCTGTGAAATGATGCAGCTTGTGCTCTGAACTGTCATTTCTGTGACCCTATCCCAGGAACATTCACGTTTGGGAAGAACCTATTCTCAAGATGCAAGGCTTCAAACCACCCATTGATCGCTGGTTTTAGCGCGCATGCGTATTTTCCGCATTCATTGTTGCCTCGCGAGAGCATCTTCCTTACTGATATTTTTTGGCGGAAAAGATCCTTCCGCGCGCCCGTGAGATTTCTGACTAGGTCCCCCAGTAGTGCCCTTTCTCACCCTTTTTTGGTTGGGAAGGTTCCCCTACTAAAATAGACAAAACTGAAAAATAAGCCGTACCAACGTCTAAGCTGTCAAATCTTGAGAAAAAGGGTACCAACTGATTCTAAGCTCTCAAATCTGGAGAAAAAGGGTACCAACTTATTCTAAGCTCTCAAATCTGGAGATAAACGATACCAATTTATTCTAAGCTCTCACATTTGGAGAAACAGGGTACCAACTCTATTCTAAGCTCTCAGATCTGGAGAAAAAGGGTACCAACTTATTCTAAGCTCTCAGATCTTAAAAAAAAGGTACCAACTTAGCCTAAGCTCTCAAATCTGGAGAAAACGGGTACCAACTTATTCTAAGCTGTCAGATCTGGAGACAAAGGGTACCAACTTATTCTAAGCTCTCAAATCCGCAGAGAAAGGGTACAAACTTATTCTAAGCTCTCAAATCTGGAGAAAAAGGGTACCAACTTATTCTAAGCTCTCAAATCTGGAGATAAACGATACCAATTTATTCTAAGCTCTCACATTTGGAGAAACAGGGTACCAACTCTATTCTAAGCTCTCAGATCTGGAGAAAAAGGGTACCAACTTATTCTAAGCTCTCAGATCTTAAAAAAAAGGTACCAACTTAGCCTAAGCTCTCAAATCTGGAGAAAACGGGTACCAACTTCTTCTAAGCTCTCAGATCTGGAGAAAAAGGGCCCCAACCTATTCTAAGCTCCCAAATCTGGAGAATCAGGGTACCAACTTGTTCTAAGCTCTCAAATCTGGAGAAAAAGGGTACCAACTTTATTCTAAGGCTCTCAAATCTGGAGGACCGACTTCTGAGGATTCCCATCCTCTTCGCGATCATCACGCTGGCATGCACCGAGTCACTGACCTATTGGTACAAGGCTTTGGCCCGGGCAAAACCAAGGAATTCGTTTGCCGGCTTTTGAGGGCTAAGATTGCCTCGATTCGAGGAACAATGTTAATGCTGACCCAGGATTACTAAACCCGTCCCATCGTTAGTGGGGTGTTCCCTCCAAAAGTGATGAATCCCCACTAAAGGGAATTGGACACCCCCCTATTAATCAACCCGGGGTTCCTCATACTCCGGGGTTAACATTAGGGGCTTGCCTTTCCAAGGGTGGGCTACAGGTGTTTTGTTTACTGGAAAGCAGCTTGTTTAGAGCGTTTTGGGGCCATTTCTCGTAGATCTTCCTGCAACCAAGCCCTTTGCACCCTTGCTTTTTTTTTTTTTTTTTTTGTGCGGGGTGGGACAGATGCCAGGACCTGTTCCGCGGATATTGCTTGGGCGGCCTGATCTTTGCCATCGTGCCCATTAGCCGCAGACATCGGGCGAGCAGTGGATGGACTCGTAGCAGTTGAGCCATCAAAACCGAGTTGGTGAAGCCTAGGGAGAATCCCCTTGCCATGCGTGGGTGTGGCTTTGCCGCCTTTGTTTTCTTCACACAATACCGGGTTTTCATTGTGACTCAGTTGGATTGTCCCAGTTCCCAGCATTCATAGCACTTCATCCGGCGCGCTTGGTAAAGCGAGCTCACAGAATGTACAGGTCCGGGCGATCCCCAATTCTCCTTGTAAGCCATGCCCTTTGTTGGCCCGCCCATATGGAGCCCGGTTAGCCCCCCCAGCACTTCAAACCGGAGGCTGTACTTGAGCACAAAGCTCCCGCGGAGAAATGGCTATGTGCTTTGGGAGGGGTTTCCGTGGGACTTGCTTTTTGAACTGGGGTGTTTCTGGTTTTGGTGTAGGCTAAATATGGGATCCGCTTCGCCCATCCAAGTTTGAGGGAAGCAGGAGCACAACTCAACAGACATCGGATTCTCAGTGACTCAGGGCCTGCATCATGTACATTACCTGCCACATTTTCGTGGGCCACAACCCGGAGAGAGACGATGCTATGGCCTGCACGTACCACAACATGCGCGGCCTGTCAAGCAATGTGCCAGTCTGGTGCGGCTCAGTTTGGGAAGGACATGGGACGGGACACCACGGTCCTTCCACGAAGGCATTGCATCAGTATGGCGTATTTTGACCATGGCTCATTTGTCTCACAATTCACCCAGGGTTGACCACAAGGATTCCCAGTGAAGAACCTGTCGTAGTCTCATCCTGGACCCACCTGCAGGATACAGGGCAAACTGCAGCTATGGGAATGAACCTGGAGATTCCCTTGAACAAAACCAGAGGGGATGGTTTTTAAGGGTCATTCCCTCATTATCTGCTGAGCACAGATCAGAACTCGAACTGATTTAGAGCCACAGCAGGGAGAGGGGCAAACACCTCAGGAGGCTGTGGGTCTTTTGATTTTTGGGAGCCGGTCGTCCTCAACTCCTTATCGGGAGTGGCGACTGAAATGAGTGTTCATCATGGCACTGGGACGATAGTTTCCTTTCAACTCTGAAGTTCTGCAGTTCGGTAGTTGTTTGTTGGCGCCGTTTCGATTGAGTTCGCGGCTGTTTTTTTTGGTGTCCGGGCGATTTGTTTGTTTCATGTGTGGCTTCCCCCAAACCGATCCCATGGATCGGTTTTTGCCGAGCTGTCAGAGGCCCCTTGGGCAAGTTCAAGCGCGTCCTGGACGAGCCAGACCGCTCCCTGGAGAATCGGGAGCCCCACTGGGGCAGAGCCTTGGCATCTTCTGGTGGGTGGTTGGGTGTCCGTTTGCCCCACACCAAAAAGTTAAACTTTGGAGCAGGGGATCTGAAAACGGGCCCAGTTTGAAAGGAACCTCCAAAAGTGGAGATCCATCGTTCAATGGAAACCCCTGTCGTTTTCCCGCGCGGTTTCGGGTTTTCCCGCCCTGCGGGACTTGCGCCAAGGATGCTTGATGTACTTCAGCATCGGATTATTCATCGAGATCCTGGTTGCACGGCGGCAGAGGGAATCTGAACAGTGGCCCCAAACCGTTTTTTTGTGCCAAACCAAGCGAAGCACCTCAGGAAGCGGTGGTTTGGATTGGTGGGTTGCGGATTTGAAGCCCCTTGTCACGGGTAAAAAGGAAGACCATCCACCATACCACCAAACCAAACCACCGAACAACGAGAGAAGCTGACCACGGGTTCGATAACAAAGAGCCTTCCCTTGCGGACCAACAATTCTTCCGCATTTGCCAGCACCGAGGTGCTGGTCGTCTTCATCTTCGCCCATCATTTCCACACCGCACCTTAGACTGGCGCGAGGGGCTCTTTGGGGATCTTCGGAATCCAAGGCATGTGTGTTGGTTTGGTTGTCTTTTTTTTCCTGGGAACTTAGACCATAGGGGGGATTGGAGTCGATTTGGATGTCCCTTGTTTCCTGGGAATTCGGGCCATACTAGGGGGTGTCCCTTGACAAAGAAGGTTTCCGCACCAAATAAACCGGGCCAAGAACTCTGCGCGTTTGTCTTGGCTTCCGCGCATCTCCTGAGTCATGTATCTTTACCAAAGCAAACCGGCGTGGTGACCCGTTTTTGAGGGTACCCCATTTTTCGGTTGTAAAGGGAAACCAAAAGGACACACCTGGATCGCCAGTTGCGATCGCTTTTGTTCCATGCACTTTACCCCAAAAACCAGCAACAGTGACTGAACAAAGCGGCAACTTGGCTATCCAGGAGGGCATTTTCGAGTGGCAAGCAAGTTTCGGAAGTTTGGACTTTTTGCGGCCAGTCTACTCAGGAAGTGAGCAGAAGTGGCGAGAAGTAGGCAATTCGTTTCGGGGAACCCCGACATGGGCATCTGTTTCTCTTCGGTCTCAGTGCAAATCAAAGATTCCAAAAGGATGCATATTGGCCATGGTACTCAGCTGGTTCAAACGGCTTGTGTTTGCATCAGGGGATTTTAGGAGCGCATCCGAGTGGACAACAGACGCACGATAGAGACCTCAGCAAGCATCCGCCTTGAGCCGAGGTATTTATCGGACAGCTCCTTGGCTGATTTCTTGCGGTTGTCAGGCCAACACCTTGTTCAAACATATCGGTGTGTCTGAACCCCCTTTTTGGTTGGAATTTTGATTTTGGTGGGTACAAGGGAAAATAAAAACGAACACCACATTTTGAGGGGCCCCCTAAAAGATAGACCCATATGAACCGCTATTCTAGGGGAACCTTTCCCATTCTTTCCAGGCATCCTTCTTTCTAAAAAAAGCACCCCAAACCCTAGGGAAACATAAATATGTTTTTGAAAAGAAGGATGGTTGAAAGGAAGGGCAAGGAATCAACCCCTAGAACTATGAACTCTGACTTCCGGTCACAGGCTTCGCGCCTTTTTTTTCGTGTCGCAAGCGGCGAAGCCTCGCAGCGCGCGCGGAGATGGAGCTCTGAGGCTCCTGGCCACGATTTGCTGGGCCCTGGCGGTGCGGCAGTATGCCCCGCGCCTGCTGGGGAAGGCCTTCTGGTGCACCTTCCTGCGGCTCAGCGGAGAAAATGCGTGAGGTGAGCCGGCCCGGTTTCCATTTGTGGAGCTGGTCCATTTTAAGGCTCCACATTATTTTTTTTGCATTCCGGGGTTCGGAATGCTGGAGACATGGAATTGGGGACCACAGCCCTCCCGCAGAACATACGCGGGCTGTGAGTGCTTTGGGCAATCCGAAATCCGTGTTCGAGGTCCGATTTGCCCCAAAGGCCCAAATGCAAACCCGGAATCCGTTTTTGGGGGATACTGTTTCTTGGTCAAAGGGCCCCTGAGCCAGAGTGGCTAAACTAAGCTCTTTGTGCGGCTCAAATGAGAACTTGAAAGGGAAATGGTTCACTCTAGGGGTTGGTTCCCCATTCCTTTCAGCCATCGTTCTTTTCAACAACTGGCTGTTTCCCCTGGGTTTTTGATGGTTTCCTGAAAAGAAGGATCCCTGGAAAGAATGGGGAAGGTATTCCTAGATTCACGTGCCCCACTATATGACTGAACCGGGAACCCGCCTCGCGCCTTGAACTGAGGTTCTTCATCCTGCTTACGGCCACGTGTATGCAAGTGGCGTTCGCTTTGTAAACGCGAGAAACATGGGAGGGGTCGACTCTCCTCATTTGCCCAAAGCCGACCTTTTAACCTTTTGGTTTTCCCACTTTGGTCCATTTTTAGTACAGGTCCCAACAGGTTAACCCTTTTGTTTCCAGGTCCTTTGGGCAAGTGAGTCTCATGTTTCGAGTTCCGAAAGGAAGCTGAAAGGGAGTGGAGCTTCTTGCACAGACTTACCAAGTAACTTGCCAGCTGTCCTTGTTCTCAACTCAGAGGCAAACGGGTCACCCTGCGGTCCAATCCCAAGATGGGCAGATCCCACCAAGATTCTTCGCTTGCGAGCCCCGTTGAGAAGAGCTGTTCCAAAGAGCTGTTGCGGGGGGGGAGGGAGCCCAGCCCACGCCCTAAGGCCTGAAAGGCGATCTGGGCCCCCATCCCCCCCCTCCCTCCCCACCCAGCCCCCACAACACTGCGATGCCGAGGTCGGGCTGTTGCTTGGTACTTTAGCGCAGACCGACCGACGTGATCCGAAATCTTTGCCGCCGCTGGCATATGGAGCCGCCTGCGATGCTGGGATCCGGTCGGTTACCGGGAATCACCCAAAAATATGTTGCCCAGTGGGTTGCTTCCTTGTCCAATTCTTTTGGGTAAGGCCAACAAAAAAGGATGCCCTTTTTTCCCATGGAAATCCACTGGGCATCTGAGAAAAGGAGGAACACAAAGGCCCTCTTGGACTTTAAACTTTAGACTTTTTTGACTTGCATTGAACCCACATGCAGAGGGGTCCAGCGCAACCATCAGACTCTTGGCCTCTTTGCGACTTGTACGCAGGATCCACCAGCCAGGAGTACGGCGCCGAGGAGGAGCAAAAGAGCCAACCCTTGGCTCTGGGTCCTTTGAAGTCACATTGAAGGGATATTTTTGGAGCACGTGTCCATTCAACCATTAAGGATTTTAGATGAAAAGAAGTTGGAAAAACATGAAGGCTTACTTTTGGGGCACGTGTCCATTCAACCATCATTAAGGATTTTAGATAAAACAACAGTTGGAAGAAACATGAAGGCTTACTTTTGGCGCACGTGTCCATTCAACCATTAACGATTTTAGATCAACAAGCAAGTTGGAAACAAATCATGAAGGCTTACTTTTGGCGCACGTGTCCATTCAACCATTAAGGTTTTAGATAAAACCAAAAGTTGGAAAAACATGAAGGCTTACTTTCGGGGCACGTGTCCGTTCAACCATTAAGGATTTTAGATGAAACAAGTTGGAAACACATGAAGCCTTACTTTTGGCGCACGTGTCCATTCAACCATTAAGGATTTTAGATAAAACCAAAAGTTGGAAAAAAAACATGAAGGCTTACTTTCGGGGCACGTGTCCATTCAACCATTAAGGATTTTAGATGAAAAGAAGTTGGAAACAAATCATGAGGGCTTACTTTTGGGGCACGTGTCCATTCAACCATTAAGGATTTTAGATAAAACAACAGTTGGAAGAAACATGAAGGCTTACTTTTGGCGCACGTGTCCATTCAACCATTAACGATTTTAGATCAAAAAGCAAGTTGGAAACAAATCATGAAGGCTTACTTTTGGGGCACGTGTCCATTCAACCATTAAGGATTTTAGATAAAACAACAGTTGGAAGAAACATGAAGGCTTACTTTTGGCGCACGTGTCCATTCAACCATTAAGGATTTTAGATAAAACCAAAAGTTGGAAAAACATGAAGGCTTACTTTTGGGGCATGTGTCCATTCAACCATTAAGGATGTTAGATGAAAAAAAGTTGGAAAACACATGAAGCCTTACTTTTGGCGCACGTGTCCATTCAACCATTAACGATTTTAGATAAAACCAAAAGTTGGAAAAAACATGAAGGCTTACTTTCGGGGCACGTGTCCGTTCAACCATTAAGGATTTTAGATGAAACAAGTTGGAAACACATGAAGCCTTACTTTTGGCGCACGTGTCCATTCAACCATTAAGGATTTTAGATAAAACAAAAAGTTGGAAAACCATGAAGGCTTGCTTTTGGGGCACGTGTCCATTCAGGCATTAAGGATTTTAGATCAAACAACAGTTTCAAGAAACATGAAGGCTTACTTTTGGCGCACGTGTCCATTCAACCATTAAGGATTTTAGATTAAAAGTCAAGTTGGAAAAAACATGAAGGCTTACTTTTGGGGCACGTGTCCATTTAATCGCTAAGGATTTTAGATAAACATGGGAAGGAACCTTTTGGGGCATATGTCCGTTCAATCGCTCATGATTTTAGATTTAAAAATGGGAAGGACAAACACATGACGGTCGTTTCACCTCTGTTCCCATAGCAGGAATTATATGATTAGAACAGCTGGAACATGGTTGTTGTTGGGAACCATTTTACATGTTTTATTATTGTGGTTTAGTGGGAATCCCCCACTAAACTGCTAAATTCAAATTTGGCTCCCCTTGCAACGTCAAAAGGATGGGGACAAAGAGATGGCGTGAAACCCCAAAGAGTGATGAGCGCAGATGGGTCTCACCTACAATCCATTTCTATAAGTCTGCATCATGTATGGCGAGCTTGTCTGGAAATATACAAGCACACCATGCTAAAGATCCTGTACTTGGGGATTTCTGATTTCGGATTTTGGAAGTATTGTAGCATTTGTAGATTCTATTCCTCCTCCAAGCTTCTCTGCTAATGCCTTTGAGGTTCAGAGCTGGAAGCTTGGTCGTCATAGCCTGGCTCCTCCAGACACACAGATGAACAACAAAACATTTTATGCGCTAGAACTAAGAATCATGAGATCTGAACCATTTTCTTATGTTCTCCCTTCTATTCCCCCCGAATTCCCAGAATCTGACAATTATATCTGGCTTAAAGGGAATCGGGTGGGAGAAGGGATGCATTCCCCTCCCTTCCTTGCTTTGCTGTTTTTTTCGCTCTCGCCATTGAAAAAGGAAGCGAGGCCTGCCATTTTTCCTCTTATCCTTTTCCATTCTATGTTCCTCTGTGGCTAGGTCCCCCAGTAGTGCCCTTTTACCCTTTTCTGGGGCAGGGTTCCCCTACTAAGATAGACTAGATAAAAAAGGGTACCCTTATTCCAACCGCTCTAGTGGAGGACCTGGTTGGTTTCAAAGGGAAGCTATCACCACTGGACTTGCTTCTATTTTTCCAGGGGGCTGAAGCAAACGGAAGACCACCCTTGAGAATTTTGGAGGAAGTCGCCAAATCGCCCCAATCCATTTCGGCACCGAACAATGCGCCAGGATTTCAACGGCTTGCCGCTTCACTTCCAGCTGGGCCCTTTTCCGCCCAAGCCAGGCGTGCGCTTTTGCGCGGCTTCCTGAGTTTATGGACTTTACTGGCTTTTTGGGTTTGGACAATGGTTTCAGAAGACAAACAAGTTAACTTTTTCCAGTCAAGTCAGACTCAGGAACAGGGTTTTGCTCGGGGGACATATGCCGCCCTTTGTTCAAACCTTCGAACTGGCCAGGCTATCCGGTTTGCAATGCGGACTGGGGCTACCCGGGAATGCGGCAGGCGCGTGGAGCATATTCATCTCACCTCACCTTTTTGAGTTCATAGGCCATGGACTTTAGTTACTTGGGGGAAGACCATTTTGAGGTAAATACAAGGTCTGGACCTTGTGTTCAGAGACACACAGACACAGAGACGCAGACAGACAAATACAGACAAACACAGACAAACAGACTCATCGACACACAGCATCAATGACACACACAGGCACAAACAGACAGACACAAACACACAAACAGACACACACACACACAGACACAGAAACGAGCAGACACATAGGAAAACAGACATACAGCAACACGGACAAACAGACACACAAACACACAGACATACGGACACACACACACACAGACAAAGACCGACCAACGCAGACACACACACACAGACATGCAGACTCGCAGGCACGCAAACACACAGACTCGCAGACGTACCGACACACACACACACACAAAGACAAACACACACGGACAAAGAGTCACACACACACAAACTGACAAACACAGACAACACACAGACAGACAGACAGACACACACAAGCACACAAACACACTTACACAGACACACAGACTCACAGACACAAACACACAGAGAGACAAACACAGACACCACACAGACAAACAGACACACACACACAAAAAACACACACACAGACAGACAGACCCAGACACAGAGACACACAGAGACAAACATAGACAAACAGACACACAGACGTACAGACATACAGAGACACACAAACACACGCAGACACAGGCAAACAGACAGACACATGTTTTCGCAATTTTATTGCTATAGATGCAAGGTTTTTGGGTGTTTGACCATTTTAGTGGTATAGATACAAGGTTTAGACTTGTGTTGACCCATCCACTCATCAAGTGGGTGACACGACGGCGCAGGATGATCGGATGAGCATTTTGGATCTTTCCCTGCTGGCCTACGGCAGTTCCCTCGCCGGCCCAGCTGACATCAGGCCCGGAGTGTGAGCTGCATAGGGAGGATCCTGGTTGGACCGTGTTGGCCATGTGCAAAGAATGCTTACTTCTTAAAAACACAACTTTTCAACTTTTTGGGTAACATGGGCTATATGAGCTATATGTCTGTAAAAGATTAACTTCCCCAGGGCTTGGAGTTTTAAGGGTTAAGAATGTGTAGGTGATATATGCCGCTGCCAAGCAAGGTTCCACCCTCGAGTCTGGCCGGTCTTTTGGCCTCTCTTTTGGAGTTGGATTCTGCCCTCTGATGAGGGTCGTGTGGCCGCTATTTTGGAGTTGGTCTTCTGGAAGGTTTTGGGTGCGACTCTGGACTCGCGCATTCCTTAGAACGCCATGTTGGAGCCCGTGATGCCCTACCAACGCCTAACCATCCAATAGCCAACCTCATCCCCAACCATACAACCATACATCTCCCACCCCGCTGATCCAACCCAAAAACCAGCCCGAAGCCGACGTCAACCCAAAACAGAAAAACATCAGCCCCCTCAACTTAGGCCAGCCGGCAGCCCTAAACCGAACCTGAACCTGCTTGAAACCCACTCAAGCAATGAAGACTTGACAAACTATGTTTTCCGCTCGGACGTTAAATCTAAGCCAAGAACCCACGCCATCCTTGGGTTCCACTTCCGGAAAACCCATGGGTTCACACGTTGGACTCTGGCCTAGATGACAGCACTCCTTATGCAGGGAAGTGGGCAATTCGTAAAGAACCCCTTCCAACACCTTTCGCCCTTTTGCTGTGGTAGGCACAAGCCCAGCGGTGCCCTTTTTTCCTTTTTTTGGGAAGGGTTCCCCTTTGAAGTCAACCAACCAAACAAGGGTGCCCTTCTTTTTTTTCCTATGGCCACTGAACGGCCCTGCTTGTTCCATATCCGGGTCTCCCATCCCCGGTCGAAGTGGACGCGGCGGGGATGAGAGAAGCGCCGCCAGGTCCGGCCTGGGGCAGATGCTGAATGGCACCAGGTTAGAGAACTGGGAGCTGCTGGAAGTGCCTCAGCGCATCCAGCGGGAGAGAGAACATGTGTTTTTTCGTCGCATCTTTTTCTTTGTGTGCCGCATGCAATCTGGGCCTGGGGGTTCTAAGATTCTAAGATGGAGCGCCACAAACTGGTGGTAGGTGAAGGACGGCACCTTTGACATTTTGAGGGAGGATTTCTATCGGAAAGCTGGCCCCCTTGAGTACCCGAGAGGTGTAGGTCAGGTTGGTTGGAGAGGTGTAGGTCGGGTTGGTTCAACGTGGGTCTCGATCCAAAGCCGACCGTTTGACCGTTTGACCTTTGAGTTTCACATCTTCAAAATCTGAGGCATTCACTTCCGGTGCTGTTGGCAAGTCATTTCAGTTGGTGAGCGCCAAGGGTCACATCCCGTTGTGGCCCACTCATCACTCCCTTGCTTTGCTCCCCCCAAACACACAGACATTATCAGTAGAGGGGGCAACTTCACTGTTGGCAAGTTGTTGTTGTTGTTTTTTGTGCTTGTGGTTCTGTTCATTTTTGGCGGGGGGCTTCAAAAAACAACATGTTGTGCTACTATACCGTTTGGGTTGGAAATGATAGGAAAACTTGGCTTGCACAGCAGCGAAGGTCGAAGATCAAGAGCGCCTTGGCAGTTCGAGTTAGCTGCAGGCTTAGCTTTTCCAGTCAAAGTGTCCAGTCTATGATTCATTTGGGAAGGACATTGGGGGGCGGGGTCTCGCTCAATTTCCAAAAAAACAAAAGGCCACTGTTGTCTGTGCTCTTTTTTTAAGGGGAAACTAAAGGAAAGGGTGCCCTAAAAAAGGACACCCATGTTCTCTACTTTTGCTTGTGGTCAACAGGGAAACCAAGAAGAAGCCAATACCCCGCAAACAAGACACACCCACTTGTCTTCTGCGGGAAAATGCCTTGCGGGTGCGAAAGGAAGGGGTGCTCAGTAGGGAAGGAGGGAATGAACCCAGGCTTTTGTTCCCTTACAGGAAACCACCAGTTGGATGGATTATCTTGGGGTCATTCCATTTCTCATTCCCGACCCTATCGGACCTATCGCACCAGCAAGATGATCGTGGACGTATGACCGTGGCTGTCCCTGATAAGGCTAGCTTTGTTTGTTGTTTTAAAGGAGAAACCAAAACCTTAGGGCCCAAGACCTCATCATTTGCGGTCTTGGAAGGTCAAAGACCCTCATATTTAGGGCCTTGGGCTCCTAGTGAACGGACAAAAACACAAAGAGAGAAACCAAAGCCAAACAACACCAACAACTCCCACCCATAGGCCGCAGGCCACCAAAAAAGAGTCCATTCACATGCGTTTACGTCCTTTGGGTGACTTTACCACACAAAAAAAAAACATAACTCCCACAGGTCCTGTAAAAAAAGACACACAAACCATCAGACCACAAAAAATGTCCATTCACGCGCTTACGTCCACTGGCTGATCTTTCCCACCCCCGGCTCAGTACGGTGGGGCGCTGGATCGTGGTGCGCTTCCCGGAGCTGAAGCTGCGGGTGGTGGCGGTGCGCGGCACCTCCAGCGTCCAGGATGCGCCCCTTGGGCTGCGGGGTCCGGGGACGCGGATGGGTCAGCGGAGCCGAAGGGGCTGAGAGTCCCTTCGTTTGTTTTTTTCTGTTTTTTGTTTTCCTTGTATGTGTGTGTTCTTTTTTTGGGGTTTGAAGGGAATCAAAATCCCTACTTTGATGTTTTTTGTTGGATTTGGGGTGGGGTTGAGCAAGTTTCAAACTTCCATTTGCGGAAATGAACGTGTTTTTTTGGCTTATTATCCCCTTTTTGGTATATAGGAACCTAGCACTACTGGAAATGAGGTTGTTTTGTCCTGGGCGGCTTGCGTCCAAAGCTTCAGCTTCCCCCGCTTTTTTTGGGGGGTTTGGAGTTTCGTGGTTTGGTAATTAAGGAGGTGTTTCCCATGTCGGCTCGACATCCACGGGGGTTCAAAGCACCAAGCACCAAGCCACCAAGCCACCAATTCGAGCTGAAACCCAGGCCCCAGGTCCCAAGAAGTGATGCCGGCTGCCATGGTCTACGTTCTTCAGTCTTGACGGTAGATGGCATGCCCTATGTTGGTTATCCGCTGAACTCCATCTACTTTCACCCTCCCTTGGGGAATCCCCAGTTTTACGTCATCAGGTGAGTACCCGAACCCTCAAACTACCCAGAAAAAAAGGGGGATCCACGCATAATTTTGGGTTGAGGGTCCAGGCAGCGACTTTCCACGTTACGCACAACTCGCGCTTTGGACGACCCCAAGCTCTTTGGGCATCCCGAGGTATGCAGACCTGAAGCTGTACTCTGCGGTGGCAGTGGGAAGCTGAGCAATAACTCGCAATGGGAAGAACGATCCACGTCTGCTTGGCACTAGGTCACCGAGTAGTGCCCTTTTACCCTTTTTTGGGGGGAGGGTTCCCCTACTAAAATAGATGACAGAAAAAAGGGTACCCTTATTATTCTAACCTCTCTACTGGAGGACCTAGGGAATCTTCTGTGCAGAGTGGGCTGCAAAGTGCAAAAAATTGATTGCTCAATATACCAGCTGAAGGAAGACAAAGAAAGCAACATGTTCAGATCGCCACCCGATGGCATTTTACAGACCGTCAGTGTGAGGTGCTGCAGATGATGAGCATCATGACGCCTTTCGGCTGCAGCCATTTTAGTTGGCCGAGTTTTCGCCCTGGCATGCAACAGATTGGTATGAAATTGAATGCATGGTCAAAACGGTCCCGGTTTTGCCTGGGAGCCTGGACTGCGCATTTCAAGAGTGGCTTTCCTCTATGTCTTCCAAACATGTGTGCTGCTGATCCATGAACGGGAACACGGCCTTGCTCTGAAGGGTGCGGAGCAAATTGACCTGAGCAAGACCCTTGCCTTGTTTGGCTTCCCTTTGCCTCCCCCTCACCAACATTTCCAAACCAACCTTTTGATCTTCAGGTTTTTGCGAGTCAGTTGTTTGTCCAGATCCCAAACGGTTTACATTATATGTCCAGGTGCTTTGGGGAATCGAGCTTTAAGAAGCGGACGTTTCCTGAGTTTCGATATCAGGGAACCCTCAAGGCGAAAATTTCACTCGTCTGTGTGGCAAGGCCCGTGCTCACCCTGATGCCGGTGTCTGTAGTGCAGAGGCGCGAGTGTCACATTGGGCTGGGTTTGGAAGACAACTGTCCTTTTGACAAGGCCTTCTCGACTTCATGACTGTTAGGAAGAGGGTATTACATTGAATTCATTGGCTTAGTCAGCTGGATATCGCTTCTTGAGGGAGGTTTATGACATTTGGGCTCATATGGATGTGCCTCCAAAGTAAGAGAGTTGGGGTTACGCAGGTTCCGGTCTTTGCTTCCATTCGCCCAGGGTCCATTTTGGGGGAATTTTAGGCTCCACTCACTCCAGTTGGGCAATGTGGCGGAAATAACCGCAAAAAGGATGCATATCCCAACTCCATTAAACAAAACTATGAATTTGGGGTGATTGTTTCAAGGTCCCTTTTGCAGGGAAGACTAGATAAGTGCTATGCTGGACGCCCCCAATTCCCCCATTTCTGGCGCCAGGCTGGTGGACAGCCAGGTGAGCACTTTCCTCTTCGGCAGCTCGGAGATTTGGCAGCGGCTGGAGCAGTCAGCCCTGAAGCGCGGAGTGGGGGGGGGTGTTGGGCGCCGTGCCGCGGGTCGAGGGCGTTCGTTTTTCCAATGGACTTCAGGAAATGCAAAAACAAATGACGTGGAATGGGGGAGGAGGGCTGGAAGCATAGGGTCTATTTGGCAACCTCCAGGGCTCCTTAAAAGATAATCACATTTTGCCCATTTGAAACATGGCTTTTTCCACCAAGATAAAGGGAAATCACCATTGACAAGGCAATGTTCAGGTGTATAATGTAAGGATCCCTGACCTCCTTCTTGGGTACTGGTTGTCTAAGTGTCCAATCTTGGTCTCAGCCATCCGGTTCCTTAGCTTTTTCGCCTTGTGTTTAGTGGTTGGATTTCCATTCAACCCACTAAAAGTTAAGCTTCTAGCGGGGAATCTGGGTACAGTTTTGTAGGCATTGGAGTCGTGGAATTCGGTTGCCCACCCCACCTTCTTGCCCCGTGAAGGTCGGGGGGGGGGGGAATGCCAAGGGCTAAGTTTGTT
This sequence comes from Effrenium voratum, assembly GCA_963377175.1. Classification (NCBI taxonomy): domain Eukaryota; class Dinophyceae; order Suessiales; family Symbiodiniaceae; genus Effrenium; species Effrenium voratum. Next base: position 169,092 of record CAUJNA010000446.1, on the reverse strand, counting down.
TCTTGGCCGGCGGGGATGCTCTCGGTTGGCATCAACGAACAAAACAGCAAGCTGCCGGAGCAAGGACTTCTCTTGTGAGCCGAAGGTGTTGGAAAAATCCTTCAAGTTGCTATATCTCACTCTCCCAAAGCGAATCGACGTTTTAACCTTTTGGTTTTCCCACTTTGGTCCATTTTTAGTACAGGTCCCAAAAGGTTAACCTTTTGTTTCCAGGTCCTTTGGGCAAGTGAGATCTTGATTCTTTGCTCCTGAACCATCGAGTTTTCATCATCTCTGTTAAGTTTGCTAATATTCAAGTTGATTCCTGGGGCATCATGTTTGTTGGTTTCGGGCTTGAATGGTTGAGGGGTATTGTTCTAAGGGTTGATTCCCCATTCTTTCGTCACACGCGCACTCAGTGCAACGATCGGTCTTTCCAGCCGGTTTCGGCTCAGTTTTTGATTTTTTCTGCAGCGAGCACTGACGCATGCAGAAAGTTGTCCCGCGGGCTAGGGGTAGGGCCAATAGACTAGACAACCCCTTCCCCTGACCTGCCAAAGTCATGCCGCTGCAGGCCATCGATCTTACTGGCAGCGTTCTGTTTTCCGGGGCATTGTTCTTTCCCTACAACCATCGTTCTTTCCCCAGGGCCATCGTTCTTTTCCCAACCATCGTTCTTTCCCCAACCATCGTTCTTTCCCAACAACCATCATTATTTCCCTTCTTTCCCCACCCCATCATTCTGTCCCCCTGCATCGTTCTTTCGATCAAAGATCAGTGTGTCCCTGTTTGTATTTTTTTCGCTTTTGCATCTGTTTTGGGTGAAAATTGGAAAACCAGAAAGAATGGGGAAGTATTGTATGAGGTCATATTTTCGGTTAAAACCCATTCTTTCCAAGCATCCAATTTTCTAGGATTTCCGGTCTTTCCTCCCGAAAGTGATGACAACTGCTGCGTGGGCTGCTGCGTGGGCCCCCCATTGAAAGAATGAGGAAGTGAATTGGAAGCTTGTGGAGAATTGGATCGCGGGCACCACTTTGGTGGGTTGGCTGCTGAGGGGCCCGCGGTGCCATCAGGAGGGTGCTTCAATGCTTGCCGTGAAGCCACGGGCTTTATGTTTGTCAGTGTCGCCTTGGCAATGATTCATGACATGGATGTGGGCAAAACAAGAAGGGCAAGGCTGACCGCCCCTGCTTGGGAGATGCCTGGTGGGCTGCTGGGAGTCGGCAAAGGGAGAGAATGGGAACAGTTGAGTTTTAGCCTTGCTTGGGTGGACTGCTTCAATGGCAATTGTTGTTGCATCCATTTTGGGGGGATAATTGGGTTAGCTCTTCAGAATGGGGTGGTGTGGCTTAGAATTGTTAGTTCTTGCTCCTCCACCTTGAAATGTGGGAGCTTCTTGCTCCTCTGCCTTGTGAAGAATAGGCTGTCATCAATGTGGGAGCCCTCATCTTTTGAGGGCTCGGTGTCTGGGAGCCACCCCCGAAAACAGGGTGTCACCGTCAAGAGCGAAGGGCGCGTGCCGAAGAACGAAGAAGCTTTAAGCCAGGCACAAAGAGGAGGGCAAGGCGAACAATGAGGTCTTGCTGATGACGGGTCACAGCCTGGGGGGTGCCTTGATAGCACCCGGGGGCGCAGTGCTTTGTCTGGTTTGCAACCGGCTGGCCTGACCTGTTCTCCAGCTTTGGTCCAGGGTATGTGGGTATGTGGCACAAATGGGGGGGGGAGGTTCCAAACATGGTGGTTCTCCTGCTCGTTCCTTTTCATCCCTGGCGAACAGGGTACCCAACAAGCACACCTTGTTTGCCAAGATCCCATAAGGTTTAGGGTCCTTTGGGAAAAATGAGAATCACAGCACAGGGGCACCATACTAGTGCCCACGCGGGTGCCAGATGGTGCCAGCTACGGTCAGATACGGCTACGTGCCGGACATACGTTCTGTTTAGAGTACTTGGGGGTGGGGTACCGCCTTCCTCGAAGGCTGCCAACCTCCCGTCCGCAAACATGGAACCTCACCTAGGTCCCCCCGTAGTGCCCTTTTACCGTTTCTTTTTTGGGGGAGGGTTCCCCTACTACAACAGACTACTGAAAAAAGGGTACCCTCTCCACTGGAGGATGTAGTCACAGGGGCTTCCCGGAAGACAATTTAGGTGATTCCTATTAGTGAGGCACCTTCCAAGGCAAATACGGGGTGGAATCCACTGAGATAAAAGACAACCAAAGGTTTGAAAACATATTCAACAAAGATGAATCGTCAGAGTTGCAACAATCCAATGTGGCCGATGAGCAGAATTGGGTGCAGATCAGATGGGATTTGCGGCTTCAAGACTGAGTTTGTTGTGAACTTCCCCCATCAGTCATGAAGGAAATCCCTCAATATCACAAAGTCACTCCAAAGATGTGGTGACCCTCTTGGTTCTTTTTCTCCTGCTTGAAAGCAGTTCACTCCAAAGGTTTCGAGCTTCGCGTTTCCCACTTCAAAAGCTACCCGATTGGAACCCACCCCCCCCAGACCCCAGACCGCGCCCCGCCTCCCTGGTGATGCTGGGCTCTGAGGCGCCCTGGTGGGGGCGGTGTCCTCGCGAATCGCGGTGGAAGGAATCGGTTTCTCTCCTCCGGGGCTCTACTACCAGGTGGGTGTGGGTCGCACGACCGAATTCACCACCAAATGGTGGCTTATGTTGGGAATAGCCCCCCAACCACCTTGTTTCAGGCTGGTGAAATATTGTAATTCACCCAGACTTTGGGGACTGCCCCGCACAGTGGTTTGGCACATGGCTGGGCTTCGTTCCATTTTTTGACCAGAGACCCCAAAAGTAGACTTCTCAATGCAGGGGTGGGATCTTTGCCAGAAGGGAAAGTGGGTTGAAGGCTGCCTTGGTCCAAGAATGGAAGCCTGGCGTGGGTTAGCTCCGCGTTTTGGAGTTGGTTTCCGAGCCATTTCCCTTTAGAGGGAACCTCTTAAAGTGGAAACCGATCATTTCAATGGAAACTAGTGAACTAATCAAGTTTGGAAGGGGAAGGAAGCCTCATGAAAACCGATCGTGTCTACTGAAGTTGCCGGATTGGCCAACTTTTGACTTGGGTAAATCCAGTGACCCCAGTTTTGGGTCTTGCTAGTCGACCTGAACCCAGTCCTGTTCGCCTGGGACGGATGGGATGATGGGACCAGACCCGTCAGGTGGAAAAATACAAGTTGCAGTTGCGCCTTGGCTCAGCCTCGCTCGCGGCATTCACTTTGGACGGCGTGTGCGAGTTGTTTTGAGAGCCAACTTGCAGGTCCCCCAGGATCGTGCCCTACCGTTTCCTTTTTGGGGGAGGGTTCCAGTACGTCCCGAAAGGTGATCAGATGTGATCAGTTGCTCGTCTTTTGAGCAAATAGACTACAGAAAAAAAAGGGTACCCTTGTTCTAACCTCCCTACTGGAGGACCTAGTCCCCCCAGAGAGACGAAGCCAGGGCACCTTCAGTCAGCCCAGGCGAAAGGTCTATGATAGCTTCACTGTCATCCAGCCTAGCAACGACGTGGTGCCACGCGCCCGCCCCAGTCTGCCAGTGCCTGCAAAGCAACATTGCCATGCCCGCCCCAAACAAAAATCAAGCCTAATGGATGCCTCAGGCCGTAGGAAGGCCTCAGCAAGGTGTGTTTTGCGAAGTGGATGAGGGGGCCCCCGTTCCAAGCGATAAACTTGTTGTTCGCCTCCATCGGGGGCGCGGGAAACACCACTGAACACGTCCCCCAAGTGGATGCCCCTTGCGGCTCGCTCTCAGGCGTGGACCAGCAGCGAGGGATGATCATGTGGATCGAGTGTGTGGAGCCTGCAAGCACTTGCCACAGGCCACCGAGTTTCCAAAACTCGGTGGGCCTGTCTTTTTATTTTTGTGTGTGTGTGTTGGTTGCGTTTTAGTTTGTTTGGTTGGTTTTTGGGATCAAGGGGTTTATCCAACCACTTCTGTGATACAAGGGGATCCCTTGTTGATATGGGGGGTTAGTCTGTGGGAGGCCCTTCTTGTTGTATCGCACAAGTGGTCATTTATTTCCCACAGCCCTGATCAGGAGTGCTTCCATGGCAAGCTTTCGATCAGAACCCCTCAAGAGTTTCTTCAGAAACCTCCCTCAAGGTGGTTGGCATCGCGGTGTTCTGTCCTCTTTTTTAGGGGGCGACTTCAATTTGAACTAAGCGGCTTGTCCTTTTGCGGGAGCGAACAGCCAAACTTCACTGGTTTTACCCATGGGCCTATGGATAAATCAGCTGCGCCTGTTGAACTTAAGGTGGTTTATCCCACCCGTTGGCCTATTGGACCCATCCTAACAAAATGTTGCACCGGTTCAACTTGGTGGTTTATCCCACCCATTGGCCTGAGAGACGTATCCCACGCATTGGCCTAAGGAGAAACTGTTCCCATTGGCATGACGAAAATCTTGCAACAGTGCTGAACTTGGTGGTTTATGCCATTGCTTCATCCAAACTCTCGCAAGCCTTTTTGCAATTCCCAAACCTTCCGCAGCAAATTTCCAAGGAACGATTTTTCCTTGGGTATCAAGCAAAGGCAAGAGCAAGCAACAGCGACAAAAGCATCAAGATGACACATTATTTGTGTCAACTGTTCCCACCAATTTGACAAAATCCTGCAGTGCTGAACTTGATGGTTTATACCATTGCTTTGTCCAAACTGTCCCTCGCTTCGGCGTCGTTTTTGTTTTGGCGGAGGCTGACCCACACGGCCTGCGAGCTTTGGACCCAATGCGGGGACAAGCGGAAGCGCGACTGGCGGCCGCTCTGCTCGGAATGGTATTCTGCCAGCAGCCCGGCAACAGACTGAAGGGTCAGCACTCTTTTTTTGTTTTTTGTTTTTTTTTGGTGGGCTCCACTAACCACACAAGGGCCTCCAAAAAGAAAGGCGTCCAATTCTCTTTCTCGGGTCAATGGCGACTGGGTTCAGGTAAAGTGAACATGGTGAGCGCGGCTTCTGCGGAGCTTTGAGCTCAAAAGCATGGAATTGACACGCCTGGAAGCGTGCTAGGCCAACCAAAGGGGGCCGTTTCTAGGCACGCATGAGGCATTTTTTCGTTCAGCCGGCGCACTGCGCACTGCCCGGGTTCAGCTCGATGGCTCGGCGTTGCTCACTCGAGGCTGCCCGTTCGGAAGGCAATGCCCGTCTTGTGAAGCCTCAGCGCCCAGTCCACTGAAAGCGCATAGCACTGGCAACCAGAACTGTGAGACGCTTCACTTGGCGTTGGCTCGACGTTAAAAGGCCAAATCCCGCCACATTTCGGCCAGAGGATGAGTTGTTGGGCCTAGAAGTCTTGAAGTGCTTGAATTCAACTCAGCATCCTATACCAATCTCGCTAGACTTGAGAGCTACACGCACTGCCACATCCATCACTTGATTCTTTTTGGGGGGATGGGGGGGGGCCTTCCATTGGTATCATGGCTGCGATTGTTGGATGGCAAAATGTGGCGTTGGTTCAAGGTCAATTTATACAGTCAACCTATGTCTGCCCGCGCCAGAAGTAGCGCCGCTTTGCATGGCAAAGAGGAGCTGGTAGCGGATGGCGCACAGATGGCCACCCATACCCCTCAGACATGTTCCGCGAATTCTTCCAGGAATCACTTCTCAGGAGCTGCTGACATGCTGCTCTTTGGGCCTTTTTCTCCTTTTGGGGGCGAGATTCTGACGCCTTCCAAGCCAGCCGGAATCGTCAACGCTCGAATCAGAGATCAAAAATGGCCTCCGGCCGGGTTTACCAGATTCGTGGACTCAGCTCTGCCCGATTTTCAGGGTGCCGGGTGGGGTGGCTGGGAAGTGCTTGACAACAACCTGGGCCACATTCGCCTTCTAGATACTCGAACTCTGCCCCGGTCGAAGGGAATGCGTTTGTTTGAGCTGCAGGCTTTTGATTTGGGATGGGATTTCGATTGGATTTGGCCGGTGGGAACCTCAAGAGCACCCAACATCATGGGGCTGTGGCTCGTCTTTGGGATTTGGGATCCCCAAATGTGGACTTCACTGTTCTTGGCAAGTGTTTCTTGTTGCAAAGTTATGTTCTCATTTTTAGTACTTAGTAGGGGGCTGGCAAAAACAGTCAGTCTTGTTTTTGCAAGCCCATACTGTTTGGCTAGTGGATCTTCCGACAGGAAGCCCCACTGGACCCGGCCAGGCGGGCGGATGGGAGGCGGCGTGTCACGAGAAGTTGACTCTGGCGCTGTTGCTGCTGGAGGGCCACCGGCAAAATCGCGGCGGAGTTTGGGGTCTCTTCCAGTGGCCGCGATGACTCACTTGCCCAAAGCGAATCGACCGGATCTGACCTTTTGAGTTTCCCCTTTTTGGTGCATTTTGAGTCATGGCCCCAAAAGGTGAACCTTTTATGTCTGGGTCCTTTGAGCAAGTGAGATGACCATTTGTCCTACTTCCCCCTGTTGGTTTTTAGGGGGAATCGATTTCACGGAACATGTGCTAGCATTCGTCCAGGCTTCAGCAAATGGAGGGTATGGGTGAAAATTAGTCACTAGGGGCAATCCCGCAGGTTTTAGTCTACCCTATTTTTGACCCACAGCCATTTGGCGCGAAAGGACTTAAACAGTTAGGCCCTCAAAAAGGCTTATTCTTATCCAGGCAAGCAAAAAAAAGGTGGTGTGTACAGTGTGCCTGGGAGTAGCCCCCTCCCTCCCACATGCTGGGGCAACAGGATGTACGTGGCAGTGGGCCAGCCAAAAAACTGTTTGCAGCCCTCGCGTCGGATACGAGACCCAAAGGCATCGCAAAACCCAACGCCAGCAAAGCATCAACGCATCCCAAGGGAAATTGCTTATAGTCCCCAAATATATATTTATGTTTTTGTTTGTATATATATATATATATATACCTGTAGCCAATGCTGGATCCGTTTAAGTGAAAGTGACATACTCAAAATTGGCCAGGAGTGGCACACATGCACACACCCACCCACCCACGCATTCACGCACCCACCCACACCCACGCACATCCACACACGCACGCACCCACACACACTGGGTTTTGGAGTGGGGCCCCTTGGAAAGTGAACCAACATATCAAGAAACGGGAGTCCCAACTCCCCCCCTCCCCCCCCCTCCCAGGAGTTGCTGAGCAGCGAGGCTGACGGAGAAGACGTGCCCGCCATCGCCGTGCCTTGGCATGGGTTTTTTGGCACGAGCATTTTGGGGTCCCAGTAGAAGCCAACCCAAAGAAGGGCACCGGGGAAAAAAGACACACCCAAAAGACTGGTTCCTGTATTCGGGGTTAACTGGGATGTTGGTCGATCCTGAATGATTACAGTTTGAAAAGAACATGTGAAGGGAGCCATGGCTGGACCCCCAAAACTTGTGGTTTGCCGTTTGGTTTCCCAATAAAGGTGCCCAAGGCGCACACGCCCACTTATGTCCCATCATTTGAGCGTTGTCAAAGTCAAACCCTAGTGGCAAGTTTACGGGGCAAATTCCTAGTTTCTGGCGTTGATGCGCCATAGAAGCAGTCCAATTTAATTGAACATCGACGGCGCTGCCAGCTTCGTTCTGAGCATGTCCCAAATCGAGGGGCGTGGGTGGACATGCTGACCACTTCGATGGACTCCACCCTCGTTTCAACCCCATTTCTGCCATCCTCCAGTTGTTATGCGCCAGGCCCCCCCCCCCCATTCCCCAACAGGGCCCCGAAAACACATGGGCGTGGGTCAAAATGAAACCACCAGAACCCATCCGCAGGTTCTAACCCATTTTGGATGCCTATTTGTGACCCACACCCATGGTCTGCCTGGAATACGCTTTCCGTCGCGGCGTCTCCCCCTTCTCCGGGCACCCGAGGGCTACACTGCCCCCATCTCCCGCCTGGCTGGGGAAATTGAGCGGCCAGAGCCCCAGATCAAGGCTTCATGCGGTTGCAGTCCAGACCCAGGGAAACCTAAAGGTGTTTCACTTGTTGTTTTTGGTTTGTTGGGTTTTGCCCCTTTTGAGTAGGAGGCTGCAAAACCAAAGTTTGTTTTGCTACCATACCAAGGGTTGGAAAGGTTGTTTAAACAAGCAGTGGTTAAGCTGAATCGCCCAACCCTGACCTCGAATTTGGCTTTTGGCTAAGGCGAATGAAGGGACAAGCGGCCTGAGCCTTATCTGAAAGGTGCCAAAGAGTTACACCTATTTTGCATCCCGAGTTGGAGATGTGATTTTTCATCCTCTCTGCACTCTTGTCCAAATCACATCCCCAATTCCGTTGTGCACTCGGTGCAATGCTGCGAGCCGTTTGGCCTCGAACGGGAATGATGGGAAGAGGTTTGTAAGAGCCGCAGCCAGGTTGCCCACACATGGACATATGTGCCACGCATACAGGACGCAAGGTCACTTATTGAGCTATGTCGAGTGTGGGGGCAGTGACCGAAGACAAGGAGCGCGCGTTTCTCAAACAACCCAGTTGTTGAGTGATGACCGAGCCCCCAAATCCCCATTGGCCATGTTAGGTAGGATGTTCTACCCGGTTGGACAAGGGTAACAAACCTTTACCCATCTTCATATAACCATAGGTCTCCTTTTTGGTTGGTTTGGTTGAAACATACAGGGCCGTGGTTTACTCATACTTCAATAATCTACAAGGCCCATCTATTTTCCAAAAGTTCATGGACTTCAAACTGTTCGTGTAGACCATTTCAGTGGAGAAAAAGTTTGGTTGC
>CAUJNA010000446.1:137934-155434 GCA_963377175.1 Effrenium voratum | reverse complement strand
ATGGCTGCTCGGCACTTGCACTGGGTTTGCGTCAGCCAGCGTCAAGCGTCACATGACCCTGGCCTTCCAGGTATCAATGTAGCAACTAATTTGCTGGAGAGAAACCATCAATGTAAAACCTGGGTGAAATGGGGGGCCATAACGTCTTGGCAGGGGGGCGCCACTAGTTGGTCAGCAGTGCACATGCGCCTCGAGGCGATCAATGCCGGGCTGCGTTCAATGAGCACTGTCTTGCAGAAGTCGCTGGCTGCGCAGTTCGTTGCGGCTTGGCTGGCCATACGTTGCGAAAAGGCGGGGCTTTTAGAACAGTCCCTGCCGAAAGGCCTGCAACACCAAAGTCATCAAAGGCTATCCTGGTTTGCGGACCCCTGATTCACAAGCCTGTCAATCGTGGGGATGGGGGGAGTGGGGGGGAGGGAGGGTGTACTTTATGCGCGGGGTTATTTTTCGTCGGATCTTTGGACTTCAACTTGCCTGCTTCTCTTGAAACAGGTCGGATTTTCCATATGGACCCACAAGTCAAGCGCTTTTTGGGGTCAGATCCAGGAAATGTTGGGCTCGGCTTCGGTCGATCCGATCCAAGGATCGGATGCTTTCAGCGCCCATGGTGTGTGCTTTCCTGGCCCCGGCCTCCGTCACCCTGGCGGACCTCTTTGCCAAGGAGCCTAGGGCTGAGCAGAGAAGGAGTTCCCCTTGGGAGTTTCCACTCATTCTGGGCGAATCGTCCGGTTTTTTAGTTGAAGGGTTTTGGATGTTTTTGGTAAGTTTAGCGTGTTTTGTTGATTTAACCCGCGAAAAGTTCAACTTGTAGCAGGGGATCTGAGGACAGTCCTGCATTCTTGGCGCGTCAGGGCTCGCCCTTTACTTGTGGCGGTTTTTTTCCAGTGTTGAAATTTAGGGTACATGTGTTGTAACAGTCTTGCGGAACTCTGGATTCTAGTTTGCCATCTTCTGGGTGGCCAAGATATTGCCCCCTTAAAAAGTACGAAGTAGTATTTGGGATGGCCTACTTTGGCATGCATCACAGAAAGCATTGTGTCCCCCAACGAGGTGTTGGCCCTTTTTGGTCAGGGCTCCTTCTTCGGATTCAAACTGGCCACGCCTCACTAGACTAGACGGAAACCATTCGGGGGAATTGTCAGGTCGGTATAAGAACCGTGGAGCTGGCCAGGACCCGGTGAAGTTAGGGAAATGGACGGCCAGGCAAGGAATGCAGCTTGGCATGAGAAATTGATGGCATTGGATGGCTTTGGACGTTCATAAGTTCATCCCATTTGTTTTTGTGTCTTCGTTTTTTCGGGAGGGGGGGAGGGGGTATTGCCGTGAGACACCTGTGAACGCTCCGCATTGCCCCCCCACCCGGCTCACAGCATCTCCCCAGACAGCTTTGACAGCGACGCGGCGAGAAAAAAGGCTCCAAAAACCGGAAAAAAAAACATCGAAGAAGCGAAAACCGTTAACTGGCCGTTCGCTCGCGCGCGTGGGCCGAAGAGACGCGGCTGGCGCGATGGCCATGGCGCTCTGGGCCTTGACGCTGGCAGTGGGCGCTGCTGCCAGGCCCGCCCGCCCGGTTGCCTCCGGTGCTTGAAGCAGCTGAATGGGCAGTCTGGGGAAGGGTTCTGAAACAAAACACGGCAAACACACGCATATATATATATATACATATATATACACACATATATATATACATATCATATCATAATATATATATATATATGTATATCGGGGCGGTTCAACCCGCATTACTCACACTACAGTAGGGTGGACAGAATCCACTTCGCATTCTTCAGTTTCAGCCCGGAATTCAGAGGGTTAAACGGTCAGCGCAGTTGAACGGAGTTGCTCCCCGTTAGCTTGGTTTAGAGGAAAACCACAAGGGAAGCAGAACACCATCTTGAGGCGTGAGTCTCCAAAAGGGCACACCCTACTTGGGTGTTCAACCAACTTTGCAAGTAGGCTGCAACCATGCTCAAGCCAGCTTTCCGGGGCTAAAAGCCTACCTCCGAAGTTGCTTGAACACATGGCAATTTTTGAGCGTCTCCCTCTGGCCGCACATGGCCAGGTGGGTGGACTGGGAAGCCGCTGGGGCGAAGCCCAGCAGTGAGGAGGCGGGCGTGGCAAACACGGAGCTGCTGAACCAGGTGCTCGCGTCTCTTCAGCCGGGCGACGCTCAGACCTTGAATGCATGCCTGCGTGGGTTGGTGCGTGCATGCGCTCGTGGGTTGTCTCTGCGTGTGTGCGCGCGTACGCGCTTTTTTTTCTCGCTTTTTTTTGCGAGCTTCAGGGCAAACATGTTTTTAAGGTTGTTTTATTTTGAGGGTGGCCTTTTGGGATAGTTTTCTTTCTTCTTTTTTTTGAGTGGAAAGCAAAGGGACAACCCCCATTCTGGGGCGACAACATGTTTGCGTGTCTGCCTGTTTTAGGGTCCGCGTGTTGGGGTGCTTTCTGAAAAGAGAAAGAACAGCACCAATTGTGGTGACACACTCAAATCACCTCAGAACGAGGAAAATAACTACTGGGGACCCGTTTGTTTCTTGGTTTCGAGCCCCGGCCGATTCTTGTTTGTTGCTTGACCAAAGGTAAAACGGGCCTCGAAACACCCCTCCTCACCCAAAGCACATCCCTTGGAAAGACTAAAATCGATCATTTTGGCAGATGTGTTTTGGTGTGTGAGCGTGTTTGCTGGGTCCAGAAGAACATTTCATGACTATCAAGCTGAGGACACCTTGTATGTTGGTTCCAAGACCTTCTGGCTTGCTGGCGGCGTGCGCTTGGTGAACTCTCACAATGTCACGATCCACCTGGATGGAACACTCGAATTTCTTCCAGGCTGTGTGGTGGATGGGAACATGTGGGAACTCAGCACTGTGCTTTGCCCTGTGCGTGGTCTCCAGAGAACACATGGTTTTTCTATGTTTTTGTCCAGCTAAAAGCTATTTTCATGTAGAAAAGGGAGGTGGTTTGGGTTGTCCATGCAACCAACTGATCTGCAAGCCACGTTGCAACCAACTGATCAGCAAGCCACGCTTCGAATCGAACGCCAAATGTCGCCAGGCAGAAGCAAATGGCCGGTACAGCAGGGCGACATATGCAATATGAACCCGCTGCAGCCGAAGAGAAAGTCCAAGCCGCTTGCCTTGCATGGCTTAGGTTGCGCAGGGTTGGGGGCGATGGACACCCCACTTTGTGCCAGGGGATCATCGACATCAGCTGGTAAAGGTGTATCGTTTAAAGGGACCCTGTTTAGACTCGGTCTTGCTGCAAGGTGTGTCCAAGAAGCCTTTTACATTGCCAACGCCTCACAGCTCACTCTGACCAGCACCTCGGCCATTTAGCTGGGCTGTTCAAAGGCAATCCTGAATCCTTACCTCAGGTTGCAGAAGGGGTCCCCTTTGGATAAGGGTTGGCCAACACTCGGTTTTGAACAGCCCGGTTTACTCCGCACAACGAGCGTGCTTTGCCGCAGGGTTGTCCTTTCTCAATTGCTGCAGGCATCCCCATCGACTGCTTGGACATAAACTTGAGGTTCTGGTCGTACAATGCTGGGGGTTTCTCTCAGATACCAAACTAGTCTCAAGATAGTTGCGGAAGGACAACCCCATGCGCGCGCACGCCACGGGCTGTTCCAAGTTGCCATAGGCAATGCTGGTGGCACGCTGAACGGCAACGGCAAGTCTTGGTGGGGTGTCTTGGCAACACGCCCTGGATCCCAGAACTGACTTGAATCCGGGTGGAGCTTTGGAAGCTCTTGCCGAGGCCAAAGATGCTTTTGTTGGCCCAGAGCTACTTGGTTGTTTTTCCAGATGTCAGGTTTTGAAGACCCGCAGGCTACATCCAGTACGCGCTGTATGGGGAGAACCGGCCTCGGCTGCTGAGCATTTACAACGCCACTGATGTGCTGGTGGAGCGATGGAGCTTGGGACTTGAAGCCATGGGCATTCCCGGGGAGCCATCATGCCACATGTCTCGACTGAGGGAATGAAGCCAGGGGATGAGCCGAAGTGAAACCATCCAAAGGCCGCATGCCTCAAAGACCCCCAAAGATTTGAGTGGCGTCCTTTTTGGTTTCGCCTGTGTCCGGTTGAAGCACCAGAGGCGACCAGCCAAACAAAGACAGCCCCAAATGTTGTCCTGGTGCTCAGTAAGGAATGAAGGAAATGATTCCAGGCCCAGGCTTTGGTTCCCTTGCAGGAACACCAGTTGGATGGTTCAGGGTCATTTCATTTCTCATTCCCTGCAAGTTGTTTCTCACCCGCCTCACTCCTTCAAATTGAGCCCAGGCAATTCGTCGACTCCGCTTACTGGACCTTCACTGCACTGGATGTGGCCAGACTCGAGGCGAGCGAGTTATGCGGCGTTGGGGGGGGCGACTCTGGTTGCAGCTTCCTGTGGTCAGAATTTCCAGTCGATGGCCCATTTGGGATACAGGGCAGACAGTGATGCCATTTCCTGAAATGTTGTAGGAAACCAAGGTAACCACCCAATAGAAAAGCGAAAACGAAACGTGCGAAGGGTTGCCTACAATAGTGGCGTGCCTGGGATCCACCGGGTTAACAACTCATATTTTGGCCTTGGCTCCCATGGGTGCAAAATGTTTGGCTTGGGTTGGCCCTTGCTGCCCGAAGCCAGCAAAGAGCAGCAAGGTAGCTGCTCCTGGGAAAGTTCCGCAAAACTCAATCAGCATAATGGTTGATTTGGTCCTGGTTTACCTGGTGGTTCAATCAACTTCCAGGGAAACCCATCTATTTTCCCAAAAGGACATGTCAATCAGATTAAAAGAGGCTGAAGGTTGGGATAGGCGACTATCTTGCAAGGCCTGACAGGCAAAACATCCATGGCCAGGGTTGTGGGATCAGGGGGTTTATCCAACCACTTCTGTGATACAAGGCAATCTCCCTCTTTTTTGGGGGTGTTAGTCTTTGGGAAGCCCTTTTTGTTGTAACACAGAAGTTGGCATTTCCCACAGTTCTGTCCATGGCTCACAAACTGCCAGCATGTCACTCTTTGGTGTTTGTGGTACTTGGTTCGGGTCCAGGACCTCTAATTGGGCGTGTGTCAAAATAGGGAACCACCCAAGAGGCTTGTCGTCCTTGTTGATTCCCTGAAAACAATCTCGAAAAGGGCATCCTCAAGAAGCACGCACACACACACACACATTTGGAGAGACATTTGGACGTGGCTCAAAATTCAACAGGGGTTGCGCAGGTTTTGGTCCATGTTTCCACTTGCCAGGGCTCCATTTTGGTGCCGGTTTTTTGAGCCACGGCCATTTGGTCTCCGTGCAGGTGCGACATTGCTCGGTGACGGCAAGGGTGGACAAAGCTCCGGATCATGATCTGGAGAACTTGGATGCCTTCAACACCGACGGTGGCTCGCCGAGTCGAGGGAGCGGGCGGGTCCTTCAAGGAAAGAGAAACGCGGCCTCTTGCAGAAGTCATATGGGTGTGGGTCAAAATTGAACCACCAGGGGCCCACAGGTTTTCGGCAATTTTTCGATGGATGTACCAGGGTTCCATTTTGGGTACCTATATTTGAACAACCCACAGCCATGTAGCTGCTTCTCAAAGTTGGGGACTCCTGTAGGTAGTTTGCTTTTGGTTCCCTTTCAGACCACCAAACAAGGGGGGTCCCAAAAGTGGCGCCCAACAGGAGGTTCCTCTAAACATGCTCCTTTGTTGCAATGACGCGACTCCAGCCAAGGTTTTGATGTATCCGGCCGGGACATCTACATACACCACTGCAATGTGTGGAACCAGGATGATTGCTTCACAGTGCAGCCCCGAGATGGCAGAGGCATCAATGCCAAGTGCACAGAAAATGCTGCTCGGATTGCATACTCTGTCACGTCAAGCTGCACTGGACCCGGGGGTATCTAAGATCTTGCTTGATGCTATTCGATGTGTTGAGACTCACTAAGAAAGGAAAGCATGTGTTCTATATTGATCATCAAAGCTAAATAGGTGCTAATGTGTACTTTTGTTTTCCCGTCGAGCCTACTCACGCAGAATTTGCTTTGCTTGGTTATCTGGACCACCTTCATTCCAGATCATTATCTTACTCGGACCATTCAGCGCGTCAAATCTGTGTCTGAGGGAGCAACAGACACCATCGTTCTCATCAACTTTGGTAGGTGATCCATCCCAGTATTCCCAAGATCCTATTCCACTGTAGGTGGTCCACCCCAGTATTCCCAGGATTTTGTCCACTGCAACTGGGTGCGAAGTGGACCAATAAACCAAAGTCCATCCAGTTTGGCTCCTTTGCCCAGTGCGTTGCTTCCTTTTTTCCAACTTTTCGGGAAAGGATTCCCCTTTGAACTCAACCAACCAAAAAAAGGTGCCCTTTTTTCTCATGGAACTCCACTGGGCATTTGAGTTGGTGTCGATCCCGGCTGGGAGGTGTGGGCAACTTCCTCAGGTCCGTATCGAGCACGTGAACGCCAGCGGGCTTGGGCTTACCATCGGTGCGGCCGCGCGGTCGGGCAATTGGCGTTGGCTCCCAAGGAAGCAAAGTCTCATAATCAAGCAAATGCCCCGGAGCAGCGCCAGCAGCGCTAGCCGCTAGCTTAAGGACCTTGCAAAGGAAACAACGTTGAACAGCGCAAAGAGGCGTTAGCCTAAAGAGCGGCCCCCAAGAGAAAGTGTTGTGTTCAAGCACATAGATGTTCAGAACGCTCTAGCCTAAAGGCCGCTTGTGAAAGAAGCAATTCTTGCCATCAAGGAATCGCTCCGGAGCCAGCCCAAGACCCTCCAAAAGAAGCAAGCATCTCGTGATCAAGCAAATGCCGGGGAACAGCGCTAGCCTAAAGACCCTCCAAAAGAAGCCAAGTCTTGTGATCAAGTACTTGCCAGGGAACAGCAACCACCCCAAAGGTTTAAAGATGCTTAAGGCTTTTGATCAAGTAAATGCTTCGGAGCAGCGACCTGCCCAAGGAAACAATGTTGATCAGAATGCCTACGACAGCGCTAGCCTAAAGAGGGCATCAAAGAAACGCTAGCTTAAGGACCCCAAGAAGAAGCAAAGTCCCGTGATCAGGTGCTTGCCGAGGAACAGCACCAGCCTAAAGACCCCACAAAAGTGCAACGTCTGGTAATCTGAGGAGCAAAGTGTTGCTGCAATTGTTGATTGTTATTACTGAGTGACATCCTCTTTTGAGTGACATCCTGTTTTGAGTGACGTCCGTTTCGAGTGACATCCTGTTTCCCTTTTGGTTGTTTGATGCCAGGTTCCCCTTTCGAAATGGTCAACTGTGGACCCGGTGGGCCCAAGGCTTCCCACTGTACCAAGGTGAAGCCCACGCTTTATCACAACTGCGTGCGGAACGTTACTATCCGCCATGCCTACATGTTCCACACCTTCAAAGGACCCCGACGGTTTTGTGAATCAGTTTGGCTGGTTCTGGAAGGGAATGAGGGAACGACCACGAACTGAACCATCCTTGTGACTTTCTTCCAGAGAATCCGAGAATCCCTGTTTATTCCCTGCTGAGAACCAGCAAGTTGTTTGGTAGAAGAGCGGTTGCTGGGAGGCTTTGTAACACCAAAGGCTTACAAGCTTTTTACTTGAAGGTCCAGAACCCCTCTCGAGGAATCTATATGAAGTCGCAGAACACTCCTGAGCCAAACGCCGCTGGGCGGCAAAAAGGCAACATATTTCGGTTGCTTCGCGATGTCGAGTAAAAGCCGAGGCGAGCGGAGAGATCACAAACATCCTCTACGAAGCTTGGCTGGAACTCCACAGATAGCGCGCTCGCCCACTTGGTTCTAAGATGGTTTCCACTACACCCAAACTAGTACTACCAATAGAACTGGGGCATACACCCTTTATATACTTACCTCTTAAAACACAACTTTTCAACTTTTTGGGTACCATGGGCTATATGTCCGTAAAAGGTTTAACTTCCCCAATCCGTGGAGTTTTAAGGGGTAAGTATAGCGGGCCTTGTGTGTGTAATTGCACCCCTGGGTCCGGGCAGAAGTTGTGGAAACCATCTTAGATCCAACACGAGCAGTGAGCAAGGCTCAGGCCTGCATGGGTGTTTGAATCTCAATGTGTCTCAGGAGGACATTACGATGGACGAGCCATCGCAGGCGCGAGCGCGACTTGAGAGTCTTGCAAGAGCGGTGCCTTCGAACGTTGAAGCGTGGGCGAAAACCAACAAGGAGAACCAACGCCCATTTTTCGGTGTGTTTACGACGAGCTTGGAGCTAAACTTTGCAGTGAGTCTTGCGTGCAGGTGCCAATTTGGATTGGCCCAGCTCAAGAGGCCGACTCTTACAAGGCCGGACCTTTCTGTCCGAAAGCGAAGCGAAATTTCTTGGTCGGTAGTGCTGGTTTGGAGCGGCAGGGTGTTGGTGGTGACTGGCTGCTCGGGATGCGTGTTAGCCGGCAGTGGGGATGCTGTCAGGGTGCTGGTGGAATTGCCTGCGTCGGCTGGTGGTGTTCTTACTTAGGGTGCTGTTGGCGGTGCTTGTTTGGCGCTGCTGCAGGCTGCAGGCTGCTTGGTGTGCTCAAAGTGCCGTGGTGCGGTGGTTGCTGGCGGTGCTTGGTTGCCACCCCAGAACCTTAGAACCGAATTATGAACCAGACATTTTGGGGTTGATCAAAGGGCCCTTTAAATGGGGTAACCATGGGGAGACACCAAAAAAGATGACTTTCACTACTAAATGGAAAAAGACACCCATCGCCATGTTGGGGCCTTTCACGGAGTATTGACCAACCCCTAAGTGCAAGGGGTTTCACTGCTTTCGGCAAGTTGTTGGTTTTTTGGTGCCGTTCATTTTGAGGTTTGGGGCTGCGCAACGCAGTCAGGTTTTCGCAAGCCCATACCATGTTTGTTCTGGGTTGTGAAGGTGTAGACCCTTGTGGACCCTCAAACTATACCCTATAAAAAGTTGAGAAGTCACCAACCTGGAGTGTGTGGACAGCTAAGATCTGACCATCCGTAGGCCTTTGTGTGTGCTTTGAGTCTTCGTGGATCTACGTACTGTATTGCAGTGTTCAGATTTCTGGGGCTTGTCCAATTCAGAATCCCTATTTGTTGGGGCAGTAACAGATTGAGACCCATAAAAATACAAAAAAAGGAACAAGGAAGGAAGTCACCAACCATAGGTCTTTTGGGCAGTAACCCATTTGTTTTGTTGTGGGGTGGGGCGTTTGATCCAGGGTAGCCACAGGTCTGGGCAGCGCCCCATTTTTGTTGGGGCCGTTCGAGGGTCCCCCGGGAGATCCTTGCTCCGCTTCGCGCGGCGCTTCGAGCTCCGCTTCGGTTCCCGTTCCCGAGGCCTGCTCTTTGCTGTGGCCAGTGGTGCCCTTCGCCCGGCCCTCGGCTCGGCTCGGCTCGGCTCGGCTCGTCGACGCGTGCGTGCGTTCGTCGGATTCGACGCAGCGGGGGGGGGGGGCGTTTGTCCGGGAAAAAATTGTGGGTGGGGGGCGTTCGGGGGTGAAGATGGGGCGGTTCCGGGAGAAAAAGCGGACAATCAGAAATCCCCCAAGAAGGGTGGTTTGGATTGGTGGTTTGGAGTTGGATTTGAACCATGGCTTTTGTGGATTGGGTAAATGGGATTCCCCTCTGTTTCACCACCAAACCGGGCTCCAAGCCACTATTTGAGACAAGCCCAGAGGTTGGAATGGATCAAGGGCAACCCTAAGTTGCTTGCCCCCATTAGAAGAGTGGGCTTGGGACCCAATTTGGTGAAATATGACCCCCCTTTTGAAGGTTAGCGGCTGTTTTTGGTGGCTGCATATCTGACCCCCCTTTGTGTCAGTGGCGGTTTGAACTCCCGGGGGAAGCCACGAGGAAGCATGCCTTGTGTCGGGGTCTTCGAGAAACTCTCAAGTTGGGGGTGGGTCGTGCCATGGACACTTGAAGTCTTTTTTGCTTCCAAGGACTTACCAAAAAAAAGAGAAGGAGGTTGCAAAAACCGACACCAAGCGTCCACCATACGGGGGGGGGTGAGGTTTTTGTGGGGTCCTGCGCTTCAAGCACGCCCGCCCTGAAGGCCCACTGCCCACCGCCCAGCCTGGCGATGCTCTGGGAGAACATCACGCTGCGCAGGGTGAAGGCCGCTTCACGGAATCCCCGAAAAAAGAAAAACCGGCCACTCTTTTGGGGTTGGTTTACTCCACTGCTGCCAGGTGGTTTGTGTATTGTTTTCGTTGGTTCTGTTCTCATTCTTAGGTTCGGCTGCAAGAAGCCGCCGGTTTTCTAAAGCCATGCCAAGGGTGGTATGGTTTAATTGGGAAGCAAAGACTATAGAATCCCAGAGTTTGAAACAAACCCATAGATTTCTTCTGGGTTGTTTGATTGAAACATCACTTTTTGGCCCCTTTAACAAAAATGTGAGTGTCCTCTTGGCGTGCTGTTTGTTGGGAAATCGGGCGACCCTGTCCAGTGGTTGCTTCCGTTTCTTGTGAGGGGGCTTACCTGGACAATCAGAGACGGGTGTCCCTTTCAATTTGGCTCCCATGGAAGTCTGCTGGAGGAATGGGTTGCGCAAGGGTCGGGTTACACAAGGGTCCATCAGTGGCGGTTGCATTGGAACAAGCCGGTCAATTGCAACTTTTCAAGGGTGGACCTAGTGACTCCTTCGAGATTGAGTGGTTTGCTCACTAATCGAACCCTTGACATATTTGACAGCAAGGCATCGCATTGCCAGACTACTCTTCCACCAACATAGCACCTGTGGAAAAGGGGTGTACCTGAAAGATAAATTTTGTCTTGAAGGGCCCCTCAGGTGCTATGTTAGTGCCCAGACGCTCCTGATTGATTTTCGGCCTTCTTTCGGCAAGCCAGCATTTGAGACCCCAAAACCCCTCTGGGGTGTCCAATGGAGGGACGCGGCCTTCCATTGGAAGCCGAAGCCAGAAGCGTCTGGGTGGGAGGAAGCGTACTAGCTCACACTGTCGAAATCGCTTGGTTCGCTCCGCTGAAAGCCGAGATCTTGAACCCGAAGCAAAGCCCTGGCGTCATCTTGGGCAATCCAGCACGGCCGATGCGAAACATCGTCTTCGAGCAGCTTGGTATGCAATTGTTTAGTTGCCAACTACCAAGCAAGTGATGCTCGAATAGTGATATATATATATATATGATATATCTAGGCATACGGATGTACATATACATATTATATACATATTATATATATTGTATATATACATATATATATATATAACGTCGTCGGTCACAGGGCTGGCACATGATGCAATCATCCGCCCCAACTCGCAGAGTGCCATGCCCATGGGCCCCCTTTTCTCTCTGAGGATGGGAGACTTCAGTACTTCTAGTTGTAGCCATGGCTAAGTTGGCGGAGGAAAAGTCTGGAGGTACTCCTCACAAAACGGAAACTAGGAGTTGCAAACCACCGGTGGGAGTCAGGTACCGGGGTGTCGGAAACTGCCCTGGGCAGGAGTTGGAAACTGTGGGGTTGATTCCTGTTCAACCATCGCTGTTTTTCCAGTGAGGTTAGAAGAAGGGCGCCAACTTTTTCCTGTAGTCTATGGAAATTTGCGATCTGGGGGTTGATTCCTTTTCCATTCTTTTCAACCATCGTTATTTTCTCAAAAACCGATCGCTGTTTGGATTATTCCTTTTCCAAAACTTTTCAACCATCGTTCTTTTCTCAAAAACCGATCGCTGTTTGCATTATTCCGTTTCCATTCTTTTAAACCATCGTTCTTTTCTCAAAAACCGATCGCTGTTTGGATTCTGCTGGTTTTCTGAAAAGATTCGGATCCCTGGAAAGCACGGAATTTGACGTGTCCCCTAGAGTACTCGTACGGTAGATGGACAGGATTTGGAGCGCCTGTCAGTTGGGAGTTGAACACCCAAGCTTCCGCATGCCAAGGCAGGTGACGGTGGTGAATCCTGGGCGTTCACCTTGGGGGCCGTCATACTACAAGTGCGACACTGGGCAGTATTCGCCCTCGGGATTGTGTATTTAACATGGGGGTGTCCCTGATTTTAGAGGGGAAACATCAGGGGAACACCCCCTATTGATACACTGGGGTTGATGAATATGGGGTCAACATTACTTCGATTTTTCGCTAAATCGCGGAAGTGGGCATGAGGCGTTGTTTGGAAGGTAGTCTTCGAAAGCCTGTCCCGCCCCTTCCGTTTGGGAAAGATGGTCCTTTTGGTTTGCCTCCAGGGCTGGACCGCACAAATGCTAGCGTTCCGTTTGCCTTGCCATAAAACAACCCCCCTCCCCCTCAGCAAAGGTCTCCAAGATTTGGTACCATCACCGCATCTGAGTGATGAGGCCGACTCCCGAAAGCCGAGAAACCAATTTCTAGGATTTGTCCTCTATGACGCCCTCGTAAAGGGGACTGGGTCCCCACAGAAACTGAAATAGGCAAGAGATGTGTGGAAAGGGGGGGGTGGTGGCACGTAGCAGACAAGAAGCTTGATTCTAGGGGCACCTCCCCCATTCCTTCCAGGGATCCTTCTTTCTAGAAAGCCTCCAGAAACCTGGGGAAAACGGATCCGGTTTTCGAAAAGAAGGATGGCTGAAAAGAAGAGTGGAAAAGGAATCAACCCCTAGATCGATTAACCCCATAGACTACAGCAGAAAGGGTACCCTTCTTCTAACCTCTCTACTGGAGGACCTAGAAACAGCTTGATTCCTTCTTTTGGACAGTTCACTCCGGACGCGATTTTATGTGCTCAAGCTAAGGAAGGAGCGGATGGCATCGCCTTGAACTCCCATCCGCAGCCTCCGTGCTTTCACGGGGGGTTTCTCTTCGCTTGAGCGTCTCAGGATATGAAGTTAAGACGCTGAAAGAAAATGGTTCAACTATGTGGTTTGCGTTTTGGTTGGTTCTTCGTTTCACAAGTTTTCTGCTTCTTTGAATCGTCATGGTTTGTTTTTGTTGCTTTGTTCATTTCCTGTGAACTTTGAGAGGGAAGAACAGCTGAACACTGCAGTTGGGAGCCAGCTGCCTGAAAGCCAGGCTTTCCACCTTTGCCTAGGAAACTTGTGAACAAATCTTTGAAGAAATGGCTGTGGCTCAAAATGTTCAAGAGCTAGCGCAACACGCAGGTTTTGGTCTTGGGTTCCATTTACCAGGGTTTGTTTTTGTGCACCGGTTTGTTGAGCCACAGCCAAATGCGGTCGAAGGCTCATCCACTTTGAGCTTGACCTTGCATTCCCTCGCAGAATGCGAGGAATGTGGATGGCGGTATATTGATGAAGCCCAGCAGGGTTATGATTCCCTTCTTGCCTAGGGCGGTGTCACGTACCACGTGGCAGAAGGAAAAATCGTGGAGGGTGAGTTAAAACTTCGGCGTGCGGGGGGTGTGAAGGCTCTCTGGATTGGGAAAAAGTTGTGGGGTTCGTTCTGCGTGGTTTTCATCGTTTTCAAGCCCATCCCTATTTCTGGCTTTAGGTTTCTGGAGTCCCTGACAAGACTGGGAAGCATGGATGACATCGCGAAGCAAATGCTTTCAGGACAACAATGCCCACAAACAGAATCCGATGTTCCCTGTGGGGGGGAAGACATTTGCTTGTTCCTTGGGAAGAGCCACCAAGCCCCTTTGGGTTCAAGCCTTGAACGCATTGGTTGGCCCAATTTAGATGAGGACACTCCTTAGCAAAGCCATGGTGGTCATATGAACTCCCATTGTTTCAATGGTGTGTTGAATCCCACAAAGTCCATTTGTGAGAGTGCCTTTGCTTGTTTCCTTGCTCCCCGGTTTGGGTCTGGAGGTGTCCTGTTGCTTTTCATATCGCCAACAGGTTTCCGTTGCACATCCTGAGGTGCGCTATGCTTCCAATCCACAGTTTCCTTCAAGCTGGGAGGGAGGTCCTTATGTGTGCAAAGCTTCCTGGATTTGGGGGAACATCACCTATCACTGTGTTGTTGGTTTGTCCCATGATTTTCTGACCAAAACTCTTTCATTTGCTCTCTTTGCTTATGTTGTAGGGTCCCTTGCAGGATACACCCCAAAATCACAGAACCCGTGTGAAACAGTTTTCGACACAGCCAATACGTATCATGAAATAGGAACCTTGTGTTGGGGAAGGAGCGCATTCGCCCTCCTGCCACCTATTCATCCCCCGAAATTGTGGCTGTTTATTTTTTGGGGGGAATTCGTTGATACCGGCTGATTTGTTTGGGGGGGTCCTTGATCCAAGATGTTGAACCTCTGATTCTTGTTTTGGGTCTTGGGTTTTTCGTTGCTTTTAGTTGGTTTAGTGGTAGTTTCCCCACTCATCCACTCAACGTGTTTCAACTTGGGGATCAGGGCAGGTTTTGAGGGTTTAGTGGTAGTTTCACCTGACAACCAGAGGATAAATGTTTTGGGTAGTTTCCCCACTCAACCACTCGAAGTGTTTTCGACTTGGGATTCTTGAAAACGGAGAGCTTCGCCCAATCACACAAATCCGGAGAGCTCAGACTTCGGTTTTGGGGCGTTTCCCCCAAACAACCCACCAGTTTGTTGCTTTTCGACTTGGATGTTGTGGTTTTGTTCTTTTCTGAAAACGGGTAGACCCCAGACTCAGACTCGGCGGGTTCTTCTGTTTCGAGGTACATGGGCATCGGCGCGGCCTTGGGCCCCTTCCTGGGCGCCAAGCTGGGCACGCGGAAGTCCTTCCTGGCCTCTGCTCTGGCGTCTCGGGTCGTCGTTGGCGAGCTTCGGGGGTCTGGTGGGCGATGGGAGGAAGCTGAGCTGGGCGCCCAACTTGGCATTGGAGGGTGGTTTTGGTATAGCTCCCCCCCCCCAACCATCTGCTTCAACTTAGCATGTTAGCATGTTAGCTTGTGTTTTGGTGGTTTCGTACGGTAGACCCCAGTGGAGGTTCAAAAGCCTTCGTTGTCTTTGAGTTGGTTGAGCGGCCTTTTTCCATCTCAAGAAACGGGTGTTTCAGGGGGTCAGATTGACGGATCAGGAAAAGAGTAACCCAAGCAGTAAAGAGTTTTGGGTCAAGGCTTCAACAACTCTCCTTATATATCTTCCATTTGCTTAAGAATACTTTATATTTTCCCTCCTTGGCTTTAAAGGGAATCTATCACTACTGGAAATATATACTTAGTTTTCCAGGCGGCTTAAGCAAACGGAAGGTATGACTTGGGTGCTCGCCCGCGTACCCGCCAGGCAAGTCCCCGAGCGAGAAAGGCAGACTCTTCTTGATATGGCGATGTCTTGGTGACGGATCTCTGGATCTGAACCACTTTTTGGTTGAAACAGATTGGACCCTCAAAACGGGGTGTTTACTCATGTTGGCTTCAAAAAACGAGTTTTTGGTTTTTAAACCATTTCCGGGTGGATTGAACATGAAGCAGAGTCTGAACATTTGATGTTCCCTTTCTGTAAGACATGGTTTAACTGGTCAAACCGAAAGGAGGTTGGTTAAACCCGGCACCCCTTCGAAACTAGTTTATGTGTTTGGTCGATATAACGGAGAATCTGCAAATATGAGTTGCGGTGCAGCCCTTGTTCGTATCGGGACTCTGGAGAGTCGTGTCCTCTGGATTGTGCGGGCTAAAGGTGACCCTAAGAAATCCACGCCCAAAAATGAGGTACCCTCTCAGTAGAATCGGGCACCGCGCTTTTCCAGGGCCATCGTGCCCTCGGGTTTTTCTTTCGAGAATGGTACCCTGAAAAAGGGGTCCAGACCCTCGAGTCGAGGCCCCCCAAACAGGCGTGAAAAGCCGGAGGCGGGAGTCCACCAAACAGAGCTTCCAGTGAAACATGGAGTTCAACACCCAGGCCCCCCGCTGTAACCAGCATCCCGTCTTTTGTGGTTTGTGGGCTGCAGTTGATTTCACTTTTTGGTTGGGCAAAAAGAGGTTCGAGGTCGAAATTTCCAGAGTTTGGGTTTCCGCCACACTCTAGGCCAATTTTCTCCTTTTGGAAAAGCCGAGCAACCAATTCATACCCAACGCGCACAAATAGTAGCTCGGGCACCCGCATATGATTGGAGCCTAAAAGTTGTATATTTGTCACCGGCCGTGCGTTCTAGGCTCCAATCAATCTTGGCATGCGCTAAATACCTGACAACAAGTGGTATGGAAGGCATGATTGATCGCGGAGGGCTCATCGGTGCTTTGTGTTCTTGGTCCCTATGTGGCCGAAATGGTCAAAATGCCCAAACACAAAAAAAAAGAAGTCCAACGCACCGCACATGTGCTGAAGAAGAGTAAGCAGAGAAGTTGGGTGCATGAAATTGCATCAGTCAGGTTGTGCTCCATGGAGGGTTCCTTTGAACTGCTTGCAGAGAGTAACAAGTCACCCGAGATGTTTGCTGCGACCGCCGCCTATGTCAACACAAAGCAAGCAGAGACGCTGGCGCCAGAGAATCGGACGCTTGAAAGCAGCACTTAGCCTTGGAACATTTGGGTGAACCTTGGCGCAATTCCCCCGTTTAGGTTTCAGCACCTCCCTTTGACATTGAACGAATTGTGCCTTTCGCGTTCAGCCGAGTCTTAACTTCGGATAAGTCTGGAGTGCCCTAGTCGGAGGAACCCGTTAGGAGGGAATCCAAGCCGAAATGTGTGGGCTTTCTGCATGGCTTGTACCAACCATGCACCTTTCATCAGATCCTGGGCTAAGGAAAGAGCTCCGGTCAGATGCTCAATGCGGACATCCTTGCCGGTTTGGAAGCAAGAGAATCGGTGTCCTTTTTTGCCAGTTGAGATAGATTTAACTAGTTGAACCATTTGCCAGGCGTGTTTCCAAAATGGACACCTACGCTCAACACCTGAAGCTGACAGGGGTTGGAAATGCCACAAGGTTCACTTCCATTGCTCGGCACTCGTACTTGGCGACCTTGTTCCGCACGTTGGGCAAGGAAGACCAGAAAGCTATGGGAAACTCACCCCCTTGGGAAGGCCATTTGAGTGGTAAATGTAAAGCTTCAGACGGTCGATCCACGAAAGTGAGAAAAAGACAACCTTGTTCTGCACATCGGGCAAGGAGAACGAACAAACTTGAAAAACAACCACAGAAAAGAAGAACTCGGGTGTCACAGACTCTTCCTTGACAAGTCCCTTGCACTATAATCATATGGTGCAGGGAAGGAATCCTGCACCAGATTGAAATCATGGTTGAGACCATTATTTGTTGATATTGACAGGGGGGGATCAACTCATTCCAGGGTTTCGTGGGTGGTGCGAAATGGATGTCGCAACCATCCACAGTAGGATTCCAGTTAAAGCTAAAAAGGGGTTCCGGTTGGGGGCCAATTTTTTCCCTCTTTTCGGGGCCCCTGACAACCATTGGAGTGAACCCCTGTTTGGGTGAAATCACCAAACCCAAAATGCAATCACCGAGCCCACAGTATGCCTTGTCCCGAGCTGGTTGGCAACCTGTGCGCCTGTTAGCGTCCGGCTTGTCCCCTAGGCTCACGGACCACTGCCTCAACCCGAAACAACTTGGTACTTTCGCCCTTGTCCATGGTTGTTGGGAAACATTTTACAGTTTTGCTTGTTGTGAAATCCTCACTTAACTGCTAAAATTTTGTATTTTTGCTCCCCTTCCAACGTCAACCAAGTGAAAGGG
>CAUJNA010000446.1:130434-135434 GCA_963377175.1 Effrenium voratum | reverse complement strand
GTTTGTTGGACTTGCAGCTGTGTCCGAGCCGTCAGGCCTGTGTCAACATGTTGCACGGTTGACCTTCCGCGCCCTTTGCTTGGGGTCATGATCTGAGCAGCAAGTCAGAAGGTCTGGTGGACTCCTTTCAACCTACCACTTGAGAGCCCCGGTGACTTTGGTCAAATAACGAGGGCAGGCTCCTTACAGATATGAACCAAGATTTGGGAGTCTTTGCTTACAGACATGAACCAAGTACCTGACTGCTGCTTACTTCTTACAGACATGAACCAAGCTCAACCTCTGAATATCATATCTTTTTCTGAACCACCTGACCGCTCAGCTTACAGACCTGAACTCACCCAGCCACTGGACACACTTTACACTTTCTTCCTTGGTGGCTCTCCCTTTATTTTAGTGGTGGCCCAAAAGGTGGTGGCACTTTTTTGGGGCTGGTCACTAGCCAAGTGAGTGAGCCTCAACCTCTTAATCCCACATCTTTCTGAAGCACCTGACCGCTGGCAGCTGACATGAACCAAGTTCAACCTCAACGACATCAACAACATCTTCCTCATCAACACCCTGAAGTATGGCCCACGAGAGCTTGGCAGCTTCGAGCCTTGGCCGCCCGTCGAGTTGGGCAGGTCGGGGCTAGGCCGAGGGGAGCGCGCGAGCGCGAGAGAGCTGAGGCGGTGGCTGGCGGGGTGTGTGGCATTGCAGGCGGCGCCTTGCCCAAATGTCCAGGTGCGGTTTCCGTTTTGTGGCTGGGACCCCGGGAAATCGGAAAGTTCATAGCAACGTTGCTGGTCAGCATCTGTGTTCGACGGCTTCTTGATGCGGGTATGGGCTTGTGTGCTGTTTTGAGCATGGGGTCCCCTACGCGTTTCTGGTGAGAATGGTGGGCATGTTGAACTCAGGCAAGGTGACCATGCTCATTCTGGATTTCTTGCAGAAGACCAAGCTCTCTGCCCTCAAGGCCTGGCGCAAATTTATGCGCGTGGAGAGATGCTGAGATGCTGGTTCGATGGATTTCGTTGGAAACATGAAACCCGCACCCCTGGTTCCGGAGGTCTCCACGTTGATCTCCAACACCTTCTGGTCTCTGGCGATGCTGACCCTGGGCTCAGCCCGGCACACGCCACAGGCGTTCCTGGCCTGAGCCCCAGGACTGTCCTGGCGGTGGCGCTGAACCACCCAGTTCCTCCAAAGATGGCGGGCTCGGGTTCCATGTGGATGGTTGCGAAGTCCGTTTCGCGCCACCTAAAAACCCCAACGCAGTGATGATTCCCCTGATGCCAACCAACAATGGTTTCAACCCTGGTTTCTCAAAGTGGCGCGAAATGGACTTCTTTCATCCAAAGTATAACAAAACTGCGAGAGGCTTGTTATGGCTTTTTGAATCCCAGCAAGACTTTTCTGAAGTTTTTTTTGGGAAGTGCCGCCTGAAAATGTCGCTTGGATTCACGAAACTGGCCCGGACCGAAACGGGCGGTTTTCAGGATCGGGAGTACCCTTTTTCCAAAGGAAGTGCACCTTTTCACCAGTCCTGTAGTCTTCCAAAGCCCGCTGCCAGCTTTGTTGGGAAGAGCCTTCTTGTGAGATTTGGGTGATTTGTTTTCTAGCCCAACCATACACCAGTCCAGAGTCTTAGGCTTTGTTCCTGACCACCTTTGGCACCATGCGCAACAACTCCATTTCAACCTACATGCAGCAGCTTGGCCGAACTGAGCTGCAGCTTGGCCGCGAAGCAAAGCCTTCGTGCCGTAAGGACATACAGTGAATCTGCCGGCCTGGGGAGAGCAGAAGTGGTGGTCGCTACGGCCAACTTGCTGGCATATGTCAAGGCCGAAAAAGCGGCTTGTCCTGCTTGTCCCCTTCGCGTTGCTTGCAGGTGCTGGCCCCGCTCTTGTACAGCAACCTCTTCAATTGGGCAGCCTGTCTTAACTTGGTTCCCGATCGGCATCCGCTTCCTTAGGCTTTTCGCTTCTTATTGGTTTGGTGGTTGGTGCCCATTTCACCCACAACTTAAGAACTTGTAGCAGGGGATCTGAAAACGGACAGCACAATCAAAACCCGGGTAGATGAAGGTTAGTAAGGGACGATCCCAACCAGCTGCGGCCGCCTTCTAAATCCTGCACATGGCTCTGGGTAGACCATTTTAGGTTTTTGATTGCGACTCACCTTGCCTTCGGTTTTCTTGCGCGCCCAGGCGACCACCGGCGGTCGGAGCATCCCTGGCTTGCCATATTATGCGCGCCGCCCAGATGAGCCGCGCGAGAAGACCAGCCGGGTGCATGGGAGGGTCCATCCGCCTAGGAAGCCTTGCATGTTCCTAAGCCCCTGAGTTTACCCACTCAAAACCGTCACAATCTTAAGCTCAGCCCAGCATTTTCGGGGGCTTCGTTTCGGGCATGAAAGAAACCCGGCCATTCAATCTCAGGTCATTGCTCTCATGACGGCGCTGGCTCAGGGCTCCTTCTGGCTCGCCGCACCACGTTGAGCACGTGAGCGGCCAATTCCCCGGCCCCCGAAGTTGGGCACGCGCTGTTGTTGGCGCCAGGTTTCGAGTGCAAGGTGTGAGTTCCAAAGCTGATCGGTTTCTAGAGGTGAGCAAAAAAAAGTTGGCCGCTGCATGCGCTCGCGTGCTCGAAGTCCTGTGTGCTCGGTTTCTGCCAAGCGTCTTTCACCAGGTGGCTCACAGCAAGTCCGTGGCAAAATCCCGGGGGCGCCGAAGCAAGAGACGAGCCGTTGCTTTGAGCTGAAACCGATCGCACATCGCAAAAAAAAAACGCGGCAACATCGGGATACACATGGAACGCATCGAAGGTCAGAAGATGCTGGTAGCTCACCAAGGACAGAATTTCACTCCCGTTCCCCGCTTTAATTAATGCCTTTTGCTGATGAGAGCCAGATCGGATCCATGAACTTCGCCCGCCCTGCGCCTGGGACGCATCTCTTCTTCCAAAATGATGCTTGCGCCTCTCACGTCCTGAGTTCCTGGGCCATTTTTTGTGGTAAAAGAGACCATTTCAGAAGACCATTCTTGGGAAGAGTGAAGCTTTGGGAAGACCATTTTAGTGGTACCTGAACCCTCAAAGTTCCCTTAAAAATGGGTCAAAGACCCCCATAATTATGGTTGGTGCTCTCCCTTTTTCATGGGTAGTTTGAGGGTCCAGGTAAGCCAAAAGGCTCGGACCTCTTAAATGGCCCATCCGCCCGGGACCTTCCATGAAGGTGTCTTGGGCCCTTTTTTTTGAGAGGAGGCCCACCATTTTGGGGGGCCCCCAAAGAAAGAGACGCCAATTTTTTGCGCCACGTCTGCCATCTATTTTGTTTGTCAGAACTAGCAATGGGAAACCACCCAGACTCCAAATCACCAGTCCAAAGCACCAACCAAGGAGAAGCTGAATTGAGGTACATGTATTGAGTATCTACCCACATTTCCCAAATGGGTCAAAACCTGCACCAACTCCAGGACAAGACATACCCAGATCTTGGTTGAGCTGTAGCTTATTTTGTACCATCATCAACCACCCATGTTTCCTAACCGTTTTTGGGTTGAACAAGTCGCCAAGACCTTCTTTCCCCTTCATTTTCGCTCAGTCCTTGCCACCCTAAACACCCTAACCCCCTTTCCCCGTGTTTTCCCCTGACTTTTCCCTGAGTTTTGCTTGACCCCCCCCCCCCCGCCCCCAAATCCTCCGGCCGTTTTTCCCTTGGCTTTTCCCCAAGTTTTGCTTACCCCCCCCCCCCCCCCCCAAACCCCCCCCCTGTTCCCCCTTTTCCCGTTTTTCCCCGGGCTTTTCCCCCCCCCCCCCCCCGCGGTTTTTGCTCGGCTCCCATGAGGTGCGCGGGGATCCGCGGGTGAGGGCTGTGGGCTTGGTGGTCTGCGTCGGCTTCCTGGTGGCGTTGCTCCGGGGGGGCCACTTGGCGCACCTCGCGCTGGGCGTGGTGGTGCTGCTCACCTTGGCCTCGAGTGCGAGTCGGCGCTTACGGCCGCAGAGGTCCAAGGCGCGGAAGTTGGATGGATAAGTTGGGAGGTTGGAGGGGCTTTCTTGAAGTTTTGCTCTTCCAGTGGCTTGAGACTCATGATTTCTGGTGTTTTTTCTTTTTTTTCTTCTCTGCTTGAGTTCAAAGGGAATCTATTACTACATACTGAATGCCGTTCAGTTTTTGTTTTTATGGGGCTCTCGGAAATGGAAGTTTCCTCTCGGTTCCAACTTGGAAGAGCCAGGGGTTGCAGAATCGGAATCGGCCCCCTGAAACAAAAGGCGGGTCCTCCTTGCCATTCCCCTTCAAGCACCATTTCAGAAGAGGCTCCGAATTTAGCACCCATCATTTTGGTGCCTGCATTTGGGACAAAAACTAGATGGCACAATTCCCCCATGTTGGTTTTAGTCAGCCCCTTTACTTACCCAAATCAAGGAATCTGTGCCATTTGCTTCATCTGAGGTCTCCTGCAAATCTATGCTATGCTTTGCGGTGGGCTAAAATTGAAGCAGAATCTGAACATGTTTTTCCGCGTGCTCCTTTTCTTGGCGGTTCCCAGCTGTCCAGTTCGCAGAGCTTTTTAGGTTTTACTTGGTTTGGTTCATTTAGCCCGCAAGTTAAACTTGCAGCAGGGGATCGGAAAACGGCGCAGTTCTGTTGTTCAGTTTGTGTAGGTCCCGGTTGTGCGTTCCGCGCCAGGTCCAAGTCGTTTCAAAGGGCTGGGGCTTGGGGCCGGAGCTGAGACTTTAGATCAAAATGCTGAGAACCCTAAAAGTTTCCAAAGAGCTCGAGTAATTATTTGTGCAGCCGGGTGTTTTAGCCGGCCGATTTCCGCGCCGGGCACCAGAAGGGAGTAGCCCTCTCTGAGCTAAAGGCATGGATTGTCTCCAACAGACCCACCTGGCAGCCAGCCAGGGCTGGTTGCATTGTTCAAGTGATGAGCGCCCCTCCCTGTTCTCAAGCCAAAAGAAGCTCCAATCCGCGGTTGGAGATGCTGTTGGGGCGGCCAACCGCTGGTAAGTTAAGTTTCA
>CAUJNA010000446.1:115434-125434 GCA_963377175.1 Effrenium voratum | reverse complement strand
TAGTGGTCGAATGCTCGTCCAGGGGGATGCAGTTGATCGCCGAGTGGAGATAGCCATCAGACCCCCTCCACGCGGTCCCATTCCTTCCCCTTTTGGTGATGCGCTCTTCGGGCAAGGGAGCATGGCCCGGATGCCTCGCGCAACCGCACCTCGCAATTTCCAGCAATCCCGGGTCCAGTGATAGCGCTCCCCGAAGGACGTGACGTGGTAGAGCTCCACCAGGCTCCGGTTCACCACCTCGTTCAGCTTCTTCACGTAGCTGCCTCAGCTCCCGCTGCAGTGGGTGTTGACCTCGCCTGCGAAGGCCACCAGCAGACGATGACGCCGATTCCGTGGCCGTGCTAGGCGAGCGACGTTCAAACGTCATCACCTCCTCCTCAGCTTCAGAGCTTTCTCGCACGCTCAACTCGCGCTGTTGCTGTTCCAGCCGGCGCTCCAAACGCTCCTCCTCTTCTCTCTCCTCCTGCAACCTCCTGACTCGCTCAAGCCGGAAGGTCCGGTTGACCTCTTCCCGAAGCCTCCGTCTCATGTCCTCCTCCGTCTCCACGGCCTCCGTCTGCACTTCTCGCACTTCCGGGCCTGCAGGTTCCGGCAGCCGATTCCTCTGCTCCAAGATCGCCCGCACGGTCGATTCCACGACCCTGTAGCACATGATGGCAATGAAGGACACCACCACCACGAAGATCACGAGCTCATAGCCGCCTTCACCTTCTCGACGTCCATCCTGGGCTTCTGTCTGCACCACCTGCGTGCAGAGGATCAAGCTCCCAAGGCCCATTCCTCCACTCGTACTAGGCGTAGTTGGCCAGGACCTCGTAGAGTTCCGCCTCAATCTCACCGACGAGGTCTGCATGGGCGATACACCCTCCTGATTCCATTCCTCCAGTCCACCTTCATCACTTTCCGGGAAGGTCCATGAAGCCACCATAGAGCTCCTGCACGGTGAAGATGCCATAGAGCTCGATTCCGAAGTAGCCCCTAGATCCCTGATCTCATCACACGAGGCCAGGAGACTCTGGTCCTCCTCCCAGACCGTAGGACTCTGCTCCTCGTCCTCGACGTCCAAGCGCTCTCCCAAGGACAAATGCCCTGAGCGCCAAACTTCTCCATCCGTGATCGGGTCAAGCATCTCCTGACCACTCCACTCCTCATCCCACGGCAAACGCCTTTCCTTCGGCGCCAAAGCCCTGACCTTGACGGCCGTAACCTCTTCCAGAGCACTTCCACGATGCCCTTCTTGATGAGGCTCATCACCAGCCAGCAGCAATCTGGCCTTGTCCAGGCCGATCTCATTGACCTTCTGGGCCAGCGCCGCCACTCCTCCAATCAACACCAGTTGGCCCACAGCCTTCATCTGCCTGACTTGTGGAGAAAGACCACCTCAGCAGGCCACCGGCAACAACCGCCAAGAGGCACTTGATCATGGCCTCCTTCTGCTCCTCCACGTCATCATGCTCCAAGACCTTGGGGACAGACTTCAAGCCCACTCCCTCGCAGAACCGTTCCAAAGCCGCCACCGCATCTGCCCACAATCTCGTACCCACCCGGTGCGTGAGGGTGAACTCGCCCTCCCTAATGGCCTCCGCCAAGCAGTTGGCTCTGATGCGCAAATGACGGGTGCGCCAACCCCGGCCAAGATCAGCGCCGCGCGGTTGTCATTGTAGATCTCCATGCTGATCGGGACCTCGAAGAGCTCCAGCAGCGCCCTCACTGAGCGACCCGCTTGCGCCCCTTCCATAATCGCCGTCAGCTCCGCCTCCGCCGTAGATAGAGCAACCAGAGACTGCTTCTTCGACTCCCACTGCACTGGGCAGCCCGCGAAGAGCAGTATGATGCCCGTGACGCTGTGCTGCTCCTCCACCCCAAACGAAGCATCCACCAGCACCTCCAAAGTGCCAGCCTCCCGGGGTGTCCGCCGGAACATAGTCTGCATCTACCGGCACCTCCTTGGTGTAGACCAGCTTCTTCTCCCACGACGTGTTCAGGTAGGCGAGAACATTGGCTCCGAGCTCCAGTACCCACTCCGGGTTCCTCGTCGCCCTTGACGACATCCTCTGAACCGCCGCTGCAAGATCCGGTCTGGTCTTCCCGGAGAGCCACAACAGCTCTCTCCAGTGAGCCGTTGGGCCTCCCGCACCGTCCGCAAAGCTGGGGCAGGGTCCTCCTTTTCCTCCGGGACCTTGATGTGCGTAGCTCGCGCCACCACCCCATTCCTTTGCAACAACTCCTGCGCGTAGCAGTGCTGGTGGACCTCAATGTCCCCCTTCTCTGACTTCTGGATCTCCATGCCCAGGAACTTCATAGCGGGGCCTCCAGCCTCCACATACTCCGGCGGGCTAGCCGGCCAGGTCGCATCCAAGACCTGAGCAAGCTTCACCGCGGTGCTCCTCTCCGCCACCACCAGCAGATCATCCACATAGACCGCAAGGTAGCCCAAAGGGGGTCCCGCAAAGAGTACACCGCCCTTCCCGTCTGCTTTCCACTCCTTCACGACCCAGAGGTTCGGGTCTGCCAAAGGAACCAGGCCAAGCTTCCTCTCCTCCCCCGAGATCACCTGCGTCCAGCGATGCCTCAGCTGGTTGTCCCTGTGGGATGCCCAATCCCTTGGCGCCGTTGTGAGGCCGTACATCGCCCCCGTGACCACCCAAACCTCGTCGTGGTCCATCAGGCCCGCATCGTAAAGGATGCGAGGTGGCTGAACGATGATCAGCTCGTTCTGCGAAGTCGGTGCCAACAGGAAGGCCGAGCGAATGTTGAGGGAAAGGACGTCCCAGGACTCCAAGGCTGCTTTCCTCAGGATGGCCCTCACTTGCGTAGAGTCCGCCCCCGAGGCGTAGAGCTCATCGGCGCTCCGGTCAGCCATGTAGTTGCCGCAGCACACGATGCGCGACTTCCGCTTCCCTGCTCCCGCCTTCCGGCTAAAGACTCCCATGGCAGGGATCATCTCCACCACCTTTCCAGCTGCTTTTGCCTCAACCATCATGGCGTCGGCCTCGGCCTTGGTGACCCTCTGAATGGCCTGGTTGGAGGTGAAGTTCTCCAGCTCCCCCTTCATCGACGGAAGCCAGTCACCAAAGGTCTGCAACAACACCTCCTCAGCGGCCTGCATGACCTGCTCCTCCTGCTCCTTGACTGCCCTCAAGTGGGCGTCCTCCAGCCGCGTTCTCAGCGTCCAGCTCGCGGATCAGTCCCACTACCGACTCCCCCATCTCCGTGTCCTGCTCGAGGATCTTAAACTCCTCGCCAGGGCATCTCCTTGATGAAGCCGCCGTTGTAGTGCTTGCACGCCCAGTGACTTGACCGCACTCTTGCTTCGTATCCTCCTCGGTGGAAATCCTAGGCCTCGAAGTGGGCCAGCTCCTGGATCTCGCTCCACCAGTTCCAGCAACTCCGGAACCGCTTCCTCCTCCTCATGCTCCTTGCATGGCACCAGATCATCGGTGTGGAGGTACTTCTTGTCCTCGGTCTCCGCGATGTGGCCACCAGAGGTCAGGCTCATCGACACATCCGGACCTCTCAGCCAAGCGCGTTTCTTCCGGGCTCTCCAATGCCCTTGAAAGTCATCCCATGACTTAGTCTTGACCATCACCTCCATGTTGTAGGGGAGTAGCTCCGGCGTGATGTAGCCAAGTGATCGCAGCTGCTGACGGCCCCGACCTGGCGCGCCAGCATAGGCCAATGGTCCTCATCGAGCTTCAGGGCCTTCAGCAGGACCGTGACACCCCTGCGAACCATTCCCACTTCACTTTCCGCACGTTGGCCTTGCTGGCCAATTCCCCGGCTCGGTCCGAGTGGATCCGCCGCACCTCCAAGTTCAAGTAGTTGAGGCGCGCCACCATGCGAGCCATGGCCAGTGTGATGGCCTCTCCATTCCTCGACAAAAGAACCTCCACGAGGGTGTAGTTCCGCACTTCCACCTCTTCCGGCTCTACCATCTCCTCCCATTTCTCCATGTCCCCTGGATCACCCTCAACGTGTCCAGGAATAACATCTCCCCCCTCCTCCACCTCCGGTAGAAGAGGACCTTCAAGATCGCCTTCCTCCACGGCAACCTTCTCTTAGCGAGGATCTCCCCCAACCCAGGCACCAAAGGAACCAGCTCTCTGCTTTTCCTGGCGACGGGGACCGTGAAGACTCCCACCATCATGTAGCGGCTCTTTGCCTCCTCCATATCCTTCCCCGGGCGGAATGGCCCGCACAAATCCAGGGAAAGCGTAAACGTGTCCGGCGCAGGAATGCGCCTGTGGGGCCGAGAACGACCAGCACCCTTCTGGCACTCCGGGCACTCTCCGTTGAACGTCATGTGGTCCAGCGCCCGATGCCGGGCCCAATCATCGCTCGACATCTTCGACACCACCGGGTGTTCCAACTCCAGACGAAGACCCTCCACAATCTTCAGCTTGAAGGGCTCAGGCCATGCGGCCCAAGACCTGGTCTCCTTGACCTTCTGCTCCAGGGGGATGTTCATCACGTTCTTCCCCTCCACATTCGCCGCCGAAAGGCCATCCAGAAGGCCTAGGGCTTTGATGTTCGTGCCCAAATAGTGGGCTTGCGGCGTTCGTGGCCTAAGCCACCCAAGTCCAGCTTCACCTCCTTGATGTCGAACTTCTTCTTGAAGGAGGCCCATTCCGGCCAGGCGAAGAAGCTCGGGTAGTCGGTGTTGTCGGACTTCGCCTTGTACTCCTGAGGATCTCGAGGGTGTTCCTTCAGGAAGCGCACCTTCTCCTTCCTCGCTCCCTGAGCCAGGGAAAACAACCACAGCTGCCTGAACCACAGCGTTGCATCATTGAGGGCCAGCTCTCGATCCGCCTCATTGAGGCAGTCCAGCGCAAACCTCTCTGGCCCATGTCGCGCTCTCAGAACCGGCGGGCCGGGTCGCTGATGCCGAAGCTTTGACACTGCACGGCAAGGGGGTCCACCAAGCAGGGCATCAACTGCACCTCCTTCGCATACCTCCGCCAAGAATCCTGCGACCTGGTCCAGCAACAAGTCCTGGCCGCTGCTCACCTCCCGATCCACGCGCAGCATGACCCGGGATGAGGTCTCCATCATCTTCTTCCACCAGCTCTGATCCGGCCCCGAACAAGTGCACGATGACGGATGGGCTCGACAAGAACTTCTTCCTCTGCCTCCTATTCCAGGGCAGAGCAGCACCTTCCCATTGGGAGGAAGGCACTATCCTCACGATCATCTCATCGGAGAGGTCCGGCCACAACTCCTTGATTGGAGTTGACCTCCCCCCACTCCCCCGCCCTCAGACCTTTGAGGCGCCTCTGCATTTCCGTTCCCTCCTTCTCCAGGCGCTCGATGAGCTCCGTTGCCACCTCCTGCGCCACTGTGGGACAGCCCAGCTCAAGCTCCACCGGGATCTCCACGCCCCGAGGGTCTCGTAGCTCGAACTCCTCGTGCTGCCACCTGATCTTGTAGCCCAGGCGCGCAATCCTCCCAAGGGGAATGATCGTCTGGACCGGGTAGTCCGTGAGCAATGTGCCCGTGGCGGGGTCCTGCCTCAAGGTCACCTCCCCCGCCGCCAACTCCACTTGGGCACCGCACCCTGAAACTCCTCCATGGAGCGAGCCGACCGAAGGACATGAGTAGCCCCGCCATCAAGCAAAGCCCTCTCTCCACTGCCCCACATCGAACTGACCTTCACGGCCTTCGTCCGGGGTCTCAATGACCTGAGAAGCTGCACCGCCTCCTTCACCAGCTCTCCATTCACCTGTTCCGTAGGTGGAGCCACCGAAGGCGAGGGCGAAAAAATAGTGACCTTGGTCCCTTCCACTGCCACACTCGGACTTGTCCTTCTCCTTCACCGGAGAATTCTCCTTTTTCACCTTGGCGTTTGAGACCTCCCTCACTGGGCAGTCCGGCTTCATGTGCTGACTGCTTCCACCGCGCCAGCATCGTCCAATCTTGCCTTCCTCCCCCCATTCATGGGCAAAGCCGCACGCCTGCCCCTTCTTGCAACCTGATTCCGAGAGGAAGTACCTGCAGGCCGCAGTGCTCTTCCCCTTGCCCTTGCCTTTGCCCTTCTCCCTGTCGGGCTCCCGAGGTTTGTAGTGCCGGTCGTAGGCCTTGGGCGTGTCCTTGACCTCCATGGTCTTGGCCTTCACAGCCT
The DNA here is from genome assembly GCA_963377175.1 of Effrenium voratum. Classification (NCBI taxonomy): domain Eukaryota; class Dinophyceae; order Suessiales; family Symbiodiniaceae; genus Effrenium; species Effrenium voratum. The sequence continues at coordinate 119,316 of CAUJNA010000446.1, read as the reverse complement.
CCTTGGTCGACGCCCCACCTCCATGGTAGACCGTCTCCCCTTCCGCCTGCAGCGTGTCCGCAAACTGCAGGATTCCATGTGGCGATGGTGCCACGTCCACCCGTAGTGCTGCCCGAGCTATCTGCAGCCTGAACGACACCTGGGCAGAAATCTTTCCAAGGACCACCGCGAACTTGTCCAGGGTGGCCAAAAGAAGAACTGGATCGGGGGGCTGAATGCGTAGTTCCGTCACCCGCACTAGCCACCTTCGCCACGTCCTCAAAGAAGACAGCCATTCGCCGATGCTCGAGGGGATGCGCTGGTCAACCAGCTGCTTAAGCAGGGAACTCCTCTCGGCCAGGCTTCCAGGCTGGTAGGTCTTCAGGACCTTGAAGATGATGGAGATGCTGTCCGCCCTCCGCTGGGCAATCAGTTCACCTCGTAGAGATTCAGGCACCGCCTTCAGCAAGGCGACTTGGCCCCGCTGCTCAATGCGTAGCCAAGGTGCCCTCGAAAACGCTAAGGGCGCCTCCGGAAGAAGCCGAAGACGTTCAAGAGGATCCGCATTGAGCCACCGCTGGTAGCATTCATTCGCCACCCGAAGCACCTCCTGCCACCACGCAGACGAAGATGACGAGAGGTCGGACATGAAGGGCGAGATCATCATCATCCAATCTCCCGCCAGCAAAGGCCCCATGTCCTGCTCGGCTGTTGCGAGGTCCTGAAATGTGGCAGCTCCACCGTTCTCACCGCCTCCTGACCTGCCATCACCCCGTTCAGCCATCCAGGAAGTTGACCGCCTCCTCCATGAAGACCGCCAAGAAGCCCTCCTCCATGACCATCTGGGGGACCGCCAGGTGGACCTCCAGCCCCACCACCAGGAGCACCTCCTGGGGGAAAATGACCACCCAGGAAACCGCCGGGATCAGGAAGCCCTCCACCGGAACCACCCTGACCTCCTCCAGGAAAATGAACCACCTCCGGGATAGCCAGGAGGTCCACCTCCCACACCACCCGGAAATCCACCGGCTCCATTGCCGCCAGGACCGCCGTCATATCCCCCACTAGCCCCACCACCGGCTCCATTGCCGCCAGGACCAGCGCCACCGGCTCCATTGCCGTTCGGCCCAGCACCACCGGCTCCATTGCCGCTAGGACCAGCACCATGAGGGACTCCTGAACCTTGCCCTTGTTGATGTCCAGGATGATGAGCGCGGGCGGAACCAAAGGCCTGTACATCTGGTTGTCCTTGATCACCAGCTCCATGCGGGTCATCGCCAGCGGCCTGTGGGGGCCATCCACGAACTCCACCTAGAAGGTCCAGAAGTGCCTTTTTGGCAGTCGACCCAATTCCAAGGCCAGGTGATGAAGTCGGTCCATCTCCACCCCAAGCCGGCAAGGCTGAAGAGCTCTGTGCCCCAGGCCATGCCCACTGCGGCCAACCTCCACCGGCGGCCTCAGCCCAGCAGCATCCGGGCCACTCATTGCGGCCCCAACCAACTTCTCCTTGAAGGAGGCCTGCATGGACTGGTAGTCCCGATCCTTGGCCTTCTGCATCTGGTTGATGTAGTGCCAAAGCCTGGCATTTTCCTCCACCACCCCCTTCACCAGCTCCGCGCCAGTGATCTCCCTGGGTGGGCTGGCCTGCACGGCCACCTGGGCATCTCCACCCTGGTCCTCCGGGAACGTACTCGGCCTCATGGCCTTCAGCATGGCTTCATCACAAGGCCTGAGGTGCACCTTCAGGGTGCTCCGCCTTCTCCTCCTGGGGCCCTTGTCGGAAGGCGTCTGCATCGAGCCTTCACTCATGGCGTTGGGCTCATAACCCTCGAACCCGCGAAGACGCAGTGGGGCTCTTTTTCTCTTGAGCAACAAAAGGCTGCATGTGCACAAAGTGAAAAGAGCGACGTGATAACCATCTGCGGACTTTTTTGGCCACCCACTCAGTACGTGAGTACGGGTTTGGTGTTGGGGGTGGGGTGGGGCGTTGGAGATGGCGAGTCATTCGCCGGGAGGAGTGGGGTCGGTTTAGGTGGAACATCGGTTTCTCGACTTTTCACTTGCAGCGGAGCCTGGTGACGGTGCAGGGTGTGTGTGACATTGGGTTTTGGGTTGCCCATTTTCGGTGGGACTTTTTTGTTAGGTTTGTGCACCTGGGCGGATTTTCTGTGCGAGATCCCACCCATGAGTTTCACTCAGACGTTATTTTTTTCAGAGACGGTGATGTTTGTTCCTCTTGTTTAGAAACTTCAGACTCTTTCCATGCGCTTTTTCGTGCAGTCCCTTTTGCTTTGTTCGAGATGCGGTGTAGCTGGGAGCTCCGAAAGGGAACCCGTGTCAGGCCGCCGCCAACAGCTTGGGGGTGGAGATGAACAGCGTCTGCAGCGTGGGGCCGCATTCCAAGGCAGGGTACCAGGCAGGGCCAAAGCACTTGGTGACTCGCCGCGAAAACGGCGCCAATCCCCCCCACATTTGCTTGGGAAGTTCCATCCGGTTCCTTTTAGCTTTTTGGATCTTTTTAGTTGGTTTAGTGGTTGAGTGTCCATTCACTTAAAGTTATTCACCTTCAGCAGGGATCTGAGGACAGCCCAGTGAACAACCATCCCTGGCCCCTAGCAGGCTTCGAAGGGAAATCGGAAGGTTGGTCAGGCAACTTTGGCAGGGTTCCCCGAGGAACTTAAAGGGACACCCACTAGACCTTTTAGGGGCAAATGGCTGTTACATCCACCTACAACAGCTCAGACATGTTTTGCCCAGGGATTTTTCAAATGAGCCACAATGAAAACCCGGGTAGATGAAGGTTGGTACGGGGCAATCCCCTTGCCATAAATAGCTGCGGATATCCGCCTTCTTAATTCTTGAAGCATGGTTCTGGGATTACGATCATTTCAATATCGGGTTTTGATTGTGACTCAGAGGTGTTTCCCACGCCCGGCAGGCCATGTGCGAAGCATATCCTCGGCTTAAGGATGAATCCCGGCGTGGGCTGGGCTTGGGCCGCAAGAGGCAGCGCGCGAAGAACCGCGACGCCTACATCGCGGCGGTGGTGAAAGAGCAGAGGAGACAGCATGAGCTGGGCATGCAGGATGAGGAGGGCCTGGCTCGAGTAGCCATGCGCTTCTCACAGAAGGATCAGGCGTCTTGGTGGCTCCCAGCCATCCCGTTCCTGACGTTTTCAGGTTTTTACTGCTTAGTGGTAGTTTCGGTATTTAACCCACTAAAAGTTGTTCACACTTTGCGGGTGATTTCAGGGCAGCCCAGGAGTATGCGCATTTTCTGGCAAACAGCTATTATGAACAGGACAGGGCAGACATCACAGCGGATGACAACGATGAGAACGAGAGCCCTCGCCGACTTCAAGAATACCTTGAAGTCCCCCCACTGTCCAAGTCATTTAGCAAGGATTCCGTGAGGGAGACTTCACCCCGGTGCGTCACCTTCGTTGAGGACCTTGCTGACACTTCAGATCCGCCCTCCCCCCGCGGCCGTGCGGTTTGCGCCAAAGGCTTCGGGCTTTCCCGGGGCCAGCTGCAGGCAGGATTTAACTTCCATTTGCTTAAGAATATGTTGTATTTTCCCCAGTTGGTTTTCAAGGAACCCTATCACTACGGGACATATATATTTTTTTCCAGGGGTCTCAACCAAATGGAAGTTAAGCTGTCGCCAAACCTTGGCGATGAAGAGAGAGAGAGAGAGAGAGAAGAAAACAAATCCTTCTCGGGGATTCTTAGTTCTTCAATGCCGCCCTTTTGATCTTTGCGGTTTTCACTTCTTCGCCCATTTTTAGGTCACACATATGCTTGACCTTCTATTTCTGGGTGGGGCAAGTGAGCCTGTACAGCGGCGTCACCAAGCCGCCTCGAAGGGATTCGGCTCGGTGTCTCGCAGGCTGCCGGCCTCAGC
>CAUJNA010000446.1:85000-115334 GCA_963377175.1 Effrenium voratum | reverse complement strand
TGTAATGTATGTAATGTATGTATGTATGTAATGTAAATGTAAATGTAAATGTAATGTAATGTAATGTAATGTAATGTAATGTAATGTAATGTAATGTAATGTAATGTAATGTATGTATACATGTATGTATGTATGTATGTAAGGTATGTATGTAATGTATGTATGTATGTATGTATGTATGTATGTATGTATGTATGTAATGTATGTATGTATGTATGTATGTATGTATGTATGTATGTATGTATGTAACGTATGTATGTATGTATGTATGTATGTATGTATGTATGTATGTATGTATGTATGTATGTATGTATGTATGTATGTAATGTATGTATGTATGTATGTATGTATGTATGTATGTATGTATGTATGTATGTATGTATGTATGTATGTATGTATGTATGTATTTCCCGCAAAAAACACGGTTTTTCCAGCGTTTTCGCAAAGAGGACGTCCAAAACCATTGAGATTTTCCAGATTTTCGGCAAAAGGATGCAGGAAGCCCAAGCCAGCAAAAAAGCCGGCAGGGGGAATCGAGCCTGGGACCCCTGTTTTGCGACACCGGCTCCCCGAAGACTACGTTTAGTGGAACGTCATCAAATTGCCGCGCGGTACGTGGGGGACCCCCCCCCCCCAAAAACCTACGTAATAGACGTCGGGCGGGGGGGGGTTAGGGCGGGGGGGTTATCCTCTATCCTCTAGTAAGTATCCGACACGCCGAGCAATATCGGCGGATTTAAATATGTTAGAATTGATTTTGGAATATATTATAGGTATTAAGATGGATATATATATAATTTAATAAAACAAAAAAAACATATAATAAATATAATTTAAAATATATATATTTAATTTAAACAATATATATATATCTATATTATTAAATAAAAATATAATATAAATTTTATATAATTATTAACTATATTTAATATATTATTTTTTATATATTTAAAAATTAATAATAAATCAAATTAGTATTAATAATAATATTAAATTAAACTATAATAAATCATATTATATAATATATTTTCGAAATAAATTATTAAATATTTTCTTTATTTAAATAATTATTAATATTATATTTTTGGATTATAATTTTTGTAATTAGGCCCTACCTACCATTTTGGAAAACGTTATATATGTTTTTAATTTTTTTTAAAAAAAAATGAAAATATAATAATAATAATTATTATCATTATCATTATCATCACCTTATATATCATTATAATAATATTTATTATTGTATTATTATATTATTATAAAACCATAAATATAATATGTATTAATAATATAAATAATATTATAAATATAATATTAAAAACATATCAAATCAATTTTAATATATATATATTCATAAACATATCCTATAATATATAATTCAAATAAAACAAAATCAAACAAAACATATAAAATTTTACCAAATCATACAATATATATATGTATATTTTTTATTAAAATATCCAATCCTCACCTTATTCATAACCTACAAAAAAACCACCCCCCCTAAAGTTAACAATACTAAGCAACAACCCTTTTAAACAACATCAACATAAACAATAATTTTTGTTCTTTTTTTTAATAAAACTAAATAACACATACACACACACAAAACAACAACAACAATTTATAACTCAATATAATAATACGTTTCTAACCATTTCTTCCTTATATTCCTTTATAAACATATTTACAATATTGTATACATACATCAGGTAATACAACCATAATTGAATTTAGTATATCAGTTTATGTCCAATGACAATAAGAAAGAGAGTCTAGAAAGTCTCTGGGGGATGATCCGGCTTCGCAACTTGTGTCATTCAAATCAAATAAATAACTACTTGTCTCGAATGGCTGTGGCTCAAAAAATCGGTACCAAAATGGAACCCTGGTAAGTGGAAACATGGACCAAAACCTGCGTAACCCCTCCTGTTTAATTTTGAGCCACACCTAAATGTTGCCAAACAACAGTTGCCGTTGCCACCCTCCATTTTGAGCGACCTGAGATGACCTTCCATTGAAGGATGTTATCAGTGTGACTGACACATTCAGAGCCTAAGCACTGCTTGGTTCCAGCCACGGCTCGCAAATGAAAACCTCCGTTGGGGAATCGCAAAAGTTGCCCCCTTCCACGACCAGAGCAAGACATCTGGGCAAGGGCCTTGTGGCAAGGGTGCTAGAGCAGCCACAGGGGAAAATAGCATATGCTCATCTGAATTCAGGATTCAGTGGCAGTAGCCACCTGGCGTCGGAGCTCCAACATGTTCACATCTTCAGATCGGCAAGTTCGCCAAGTTCGCAGCAAGTGATGAACAAAAAACACTTCACAACATCCTACTATTCTCGGGCACTGCCGGCGTCCCATTATTTCTCAAGCACATGGCTCAGACCGCACGCTTTTTTCCGAAGGCCCAGGTCAGAGGCCAGAGGCCAGTGATCTGAAGGCCAGCCACGGGACACCAGAGATGGCAAAGGCTTCTCTGGATCCTAGCATGGACTGAGCTGGAAATACCCGGGGCCATGCGGACCAAACTGAAGTAGCTGGGTGTGCGTTTGCAGCAAGAAACCAAAAAGTCAATCAGCTGGCTGGCAGTTTTTGATAACAGCCATCCGAAAAGTGACATTTTGAAATGGATGGATGGACATTTAGATCAACTACCGCAAACTCATGCCAATTAAACTTTGCCCGCTGAGCGGAAGTAAGGGTGTCAACCAGCAGCATCCTGTAGTGGCTTCGGCAAATTAATTGAGGCCCCTTCAAGTCCAACTCAAGTGCTTTTTGAAAGCGACACCACGACAAACATTCATGCTCATACATCATACCGGTTGGGAAAGTACAAGACAACCAAAACAGCAGCCAGGAAAAAACCGAAAGGAAATCAACGTGAAATCAATAGTCATTTGGACCGCCCCCTGTCGGGGTGCTGTCCTCGGCGGATGTGCAGACACAATTCAAAACGTCGGATCGGACACGCCTCGTAGGGCGTTTGGAGGAGGAATCTTCGAAACAGACCAAAGTGCAACATGCGCGTCGCCGAAAAACACGATCCGCCTACCTGGACGGCCGGTTGAATGAATCCCAGTCAGCGAATGATTGACTGCCACTTTTGAAGGTCCAACGTGGGGCAAACTTTGGGGAATCCACTTTGATTCAGCCCCAGCGAGGGAAATCATCACCAAAGTCCGGCCTAACTCTTGCCCAACATCCTTGCCGCTTTCCCCCCGACTCCTCCTGCAGCTGGCAGCAGGTTGGCAGCTGCAAACGACCCTGCGGGCAGAAGTCCGAACCTCGTGTGCCGTTCTCGGAGGTCGGTTTCTCGGGTTCACTTACCTCGTAAGGTGCTGCTCTAAGAAAGAATGAACTTGTCGAATCAACGTGAAACCACTTACTCACAACAAAGACAGAACCAAAAGTTGAAGCATCCTTCTCTTCGAACGCTCAGTTTTATTGAAATCTTGCTCTTCACAAGGCTCTCACGTTGGTCTGCAGCTTCAAGCGCGCACTGCCCTTGAGAATATTACACCCGCAAGGACCTGCAAAGTGAATAGGCAAAAACAACCACGGATCCGTAAGCCCTCTGCTGCTTACTGGTTGCATCTAGACAGGGCACCTCCGACGCGGACCCACATAATGGCATGGGTAGCAATGTGGCTGTGGCTCAAAATTCAAGAGCTAAGGTTACGCGGTTTTGCTCTTTGGTTCCATTTAGCAAGGTGCAATGTTGGTACATTTATTTGAGCCACAGCCATGTGGCAACAGCTGAGCAGCACCTTAAAAACAGCATGAAACGCCCATCTTCGCGCGACTCCTAGTTTGTTGTGAGTCCTTGCCTGATCAAACAAGTGTCTCCTCGACTATACAGAGGCGAGCCATTGCCAACACACTCAGGCCCAGGCTCAACCAAATGTAGTCAATGCAGCCATGGAATCCTCAGTTTGCTCTTGGCAGGAGTTGCCCGCAGGCAAACTTTGTGAACCCTGTGATTTTTGGAGATGCTGGGGATGTGCACGCTGATGTTTGGGGAGACGAGGGGATGCTAGGGATGCTGCCTTGCAAAGGGAGACCTTAGATGGGCGGAATGAACTACCCAGGCAGTAGATACCACTCAACTCAACTCAGCCGGCGCAGAATGAGAAGATTCCAAAAGGTGCCTGATTCCTTGGGCGAGGTTTGGCCTAAATCCGCTAACTTGCGTCAAGGCTCCATACTTTGAATTGCTCACCACGGCCTCTGACTGCAACTCCACGTCCTGGTCAGGAAGCTCTGTGATACCCGAAGAAAAAAAAAACAAAACCGACTCGGTCCTCATAGGCTGAGCAAAGCTTCCAGTCATGACGAAGTCCTCGGTTCACAACGCACCCGAAACACACCGTTCAGGTCACCGTGGAACCGGAGCGCCAGGAGACTGCGACCTTGGCCTCTGCCAAGTTTCGACCGCCGCCGTTTCGCAGGAATTCGGCGGAGCCATCCTGAGTGTCCTGCGCCGGATCTTTCTGAGTGGGAAACCTTTGAACATGGCTGGTTTCTGGCTCTTTTCCCTTCCATCCAACAAGGGAACCCCGCTAATTCTCTTGTCCAACCTCAACTTGATCTTCCCGGCCCTGCCATGGTCGAAACATAAAGAGTCTCCTACAGCAGCAGGATTCCAAGCAGTTTGTTTCCTTTTGGCAACATCCACACTTGCAAAACGTCTTCTGGACTTGAACCATTCTTTCTTTGTCAGGGTCTGCGAACTCGCGGAAATTTCAGGTGGCTGAAAGGACTAGCTGCGTGTGCTGTCCTTGTGCACATCTCCTGTGCCTCGGTCTACCACTGACTTTCCCTCCAGCCAAGGCTTGCAGGCCAGGAGAAAACCACGGCTCGCCAAAGTCGAATGTCATTGGGGGACACAAAAGAAACGCAGTCGCGTCACATCTGAAGGGCATTCACAACAAAATGCTCGCAACTCGTCAGCCACTGTCTGAGGTGGGAAACGGCTAATGCGAGCTAAATACTCTCTGTCTTCAACTGGCCCACGAGCTTCACGAGGGTTTCCACCTGCCAATGGCAAGTCTCCTACACGGGTTCAAGCTGGCCCCCAAATTAAACCTCCTGGAAGCTTCCCGACCCCAGTTGCTTTCGGGATGCGGGGAGCGAAAATCAGCTCCAAGCTCCAACCAAAACAGACTCGAAGTCAACCCTAAACCACCCAACAGCATCCGGGACATCAGCCCTTTGCCAAGTCTGCATGAATCCGACAAAAACACGAGGACCCGCCCTCATTAAGGATCTCAGCAAGCCTAACAGTCGTCCCAAACCAGCCGTGAACTACTCAACTGCCACCAAAGCAAAGCCAAATAGGCAGCCCTAGGGTTCGAGCAAGGCTGGTGCGGCCAGCCGGTCAACGAAACCAACCAACCAACACCAAGAATCACGGCTTTGAGCAACCAGCCGGCCAACTTTGAGCAGGTCTCAACTGCCAAATCGCAGCCAAATGCACAGCCCAAACACCAAGGAACCTGGGATGCTGGGATGCGGCCGCCCAACCTAACCAACCCAACCCAACCCAACCCAACCCAACCCAACCCAACCCAACCCAACCCAACCCAACCCAACCAACCAACCAACCAACCAACCAACCAGCCAGCCACCTGGCCGGGGTTAAGCTTCGGCTGGGGCTACCCGTCAAAACATACTTTTCAATTAAGCCCAACGCGCCCACACATTCTTCGGTGAAAATCGGAAATCCATTTCTTAACGCATCGACCTAAGACTTTCTAAAGCCAAACTCCAAAGCCATGGCATATGATTCTTCCCGAAGAAACTGGACCTTTGTCCGGAACCAAAGGCACTGGACTCCTCTTGGCCCGCCTGCAACCTGGCGCGCGCGGAGGCACTGCCCTCGTCGTGGGAGAACCAGTAGATCTGCCCGCACTGGGCGCCTTGGGACAAGGATCTTCGTGTTCCTGGCACAGCTTAGCTGTTGGGGTTCTGCTTTCATGCAAAGGATTCATATCCAGTTGTTTGCAACTTGTGGTCCAATTCAAACGAGCTGATGTGCGCATGTCTACAAATAACACATATGAGGAGCGGACAAAACACTTTACTTGGCCCTAGTACTTTTGTGAACGTTATCGTTTTTGGGGGAGACCTTATCGTTTTACAGTGTTTTCGAACTTTGGCAGGTCCGGCTCGAAAATCGCAACTTTGTAGTACAAGCCTAGTACGCGAAGTACTCTTCCGTAGCTCCAGCTCGAAAATCGCAACTTTGTAGTACAAGTCTAGTACGCGAAATAGACTTCCGCAGCTCCAGCTCGAAAATCGCAACTGTGTAGTACAAGTCTAGTACGCAAGGTACACTTCCGCATCTCCAGCTCGAAAATCGCAACTTTGTAGTACAAGTCTAGTACGCAAAGTACACTTTCGCAGCGCTAGCTCGAAAACCGCAACTTTGTAGTACAAGTCTAGTACGCGAAGGAAACTTCCGCAGCTCCAGCTCGAAAATCGCAACTTTGAAGTACAAGTTTAGTACGGGAAGTACACTTCCGCAGCTCCAGCTCGAAAATCGCAACTTTGTAGTAGAAGTTCAATGCGCGAAGTACACTTCCGCAGCTCCAGCTCGAAAATCGCAACTTTGTAGTACAAGTCTAGTACGCGAAGTACACTTCCGCAGCTCCAGCTCGAAAATCGCAACTTTGTAGCACAAGTCCAGTACGCGAAATACACTTCCGCAGCTCCAGCTCGTAAATCGCAACTTTGTAGTGCAAGTCTAGTACGCGAAGTACACTTCCGCATCTCCAGCTCGAAAATCGCAACTTTGTAGTACAAGCCTAGTACGCGAAGTGCACTTCCGCATCTCCAGCTCGAAAATCGCAACTGTGTAGCACAAGTCTAGTACGCGAAGTACAACTCCGCAGCTCAGCTCGAAAGTCGCAACTGTGTATGTAGTACAAGTCTAGTACGCGAAGTACACTTTACTTGTACTAGTACGCGAAGTACACTTCCGCATCTCCAGCTCGAAAATCGCAACTGTGTAGTACAAGTCTAGTACGGGAAGTACACTTCCACAGCTCCAGCTCGAAAATCGCAACTGTGTAGCACAAGTCTAGTACGCGAAGGAAACTTCCGCAGCTCCAGCTCGAAAATCGCAACTTTGAAGTACAAGTTTAGTACGGGAAGTACACTTCCGCAGCTCCAGCTCGAAAATCGCAACTTTGTAGTACAAGTCTAGTACGCGAAGTACACTTCCGCAGCTCCAGCTTGAAAATCGCAACTTTGAAGTACAAATCTAGTACGCGAAGTGCACTTCCGCATCTCCAGCTCGAAAACCGCAACTTTGTAGTAAAAGAATAGTACGCGAAGTACACTTCCGCAGCTCCAGCTCGAAAATCGCAACTTTGTAGTACAAGTCTAGTACGCGAAGTGCACTTCCGCAGCTCCAGCTTGAAAATCGCAACTGTGTAGTACAAGTCTAGTACGCGAAGTACACTTCCGCAGCTCCAGCTCGAAAATCGCAACTTTGTAGTACAAGTCTAGTACGCGAAGTACACTTCCGCAGCTCCAGCTCGAAAATCGCAACTGTGTAGTACAAGTCTAGTACGCGAAGTACACTTCCGCATCTCCAGATCGAAAATCGCAACTTTGTAGTACAAGTCTAGTACGCGAAGTACACTTCCGCAGCGCTAGCTCGAAAACCGCAACTTTGTAGTACAAGTCTAGTACGCGAAGGAAACTTCCGCAGCTCCAGCTCGAAAATCGCAACTTTGAAGTACAAGTCTAGTACGGGAAGTACACTTCCGCAGCTCCAGCTCGAAAATCGCAACTTTGTAGTACAAGTCTAGTACGCGAAGTACACTTCCGCAGCTCCAGCTCGAAAATCGCAACTTTGAAGTACAAATCTAGTACGCGAAGTACACTTCCGCATCTCCAGCTCGACAACCGCAACTTTGTAGTAAAAGAATAGTACGCGAAGTACACTTCCGCAGCTCCAGCTCGAAAATCGCATCTTTGTAGTACAAGTCTAGTACGCGAAGTGCACTTCCGCAGCTCCAGCTTGAAAATCGCAACTGTGTAGTACAAATCTAGTACGCGAAGTGCACTTCCGCATCTCCAGCTCGAAAACCGCAACTTTGTAGTAAAAGAATAGTACGCGAAGTACACTTCCGCAGCTCCAGCTCGAAAATCGCAACTGTGTAGTACAAGTCTAGTACGCGAGGTACACTTCCGCATCTCCAGCTCGAAAATCGCAACTTTGTAGTACAAGTCTAGTACGCGAAGTACACTTCCGCAGCGCTAGCTCGAAAACCGCAACTTTGTATTACAAGTCTAGTACGCGAAGGAAACTTCCGCAGCTCCAGCTCGAAAATCGCAACTTTGAAGTACAAGTTTAGTACGGGAAGTACACTTCCGCAGCTCCAGCTCGTAAACCGCAACTTTGTAGTACAAGTCTAGTACGCGAAGTACACTTCCGCATCTCCAGCTCGAAAATCGCAACTTTGTAGTACAAGCCTAGTACGCGAAGTGCACTTCCGCAGCTCGGCTCGAAAATCGCAACTGTGTAGTACAAGTCTAGCAGTACGCGAAATACACTTCCGCATCTCCAGCTCGAAAATCGCAACTTTGTAGTACAAGTCAAGTACGCGAAATACACTTCCGCAGCTCCAGCTCGAAAATCGCAACTTCTCAATACAAGTGTCGTATTTACGAAGCACACCTTGGCAGCCCCAGCTCGAAAGTGGCGACTCGCCTTCTCGTTTTACGGTGGCCACGCAAGGGTCCCACCCTAACTAAGTTACAACTACAGGGATTATTATAGAGCCGTGTGTTAGCTAAGGGTTATCGTTTTGGGGGAGACCTTATCGTTTTCCATGGTTTTGGCATGTGTTATGCAAAAACGTACCCCGCCTTGATAAAGTGGTCTTCGTGTGTTTTGTCCGTGGCTCATATGTATGTGGATATATGTTTGGCTCCACCTAGACGACTTCCACACTTTGGTTGGTCAACGCCTTGCTGCTATGTAGTTTCAGGTCGCAAAGCCAAGGCGCAGGTAAACAGCGGCACGCTGCCTGGTGCGCCAAACGCCGCAGCTCGTTCATTCTCCTGGAACAAGCAAGTGCGGTTGCAATGACAACGTGTAAGGAGCCGACCAGAATCTGTGCGGGCGGTTTTTCTTGCCATGGTTACAGGACCTCGATTTCCCAATTTTTCTGAAAATCCTCAAAGTCAACCAACGAACCGGGACCACTGGACCGCCCTCGATTGAAGGACAAGCCACCAGGCAACTTCCCACGACAGTCGAAGCATCCTATCAATGTGGCCATGGGTCAATCTCTCAAGATGGTGCCATTGGTTTTGACAAGCCATTTGGATTCTTCTTGGACTGTTGAGCTCCTGCGCTGTGTCTGCCAGGGGGAAGACCCGGCCATTGCATTTCACGCAGCGGGTGAAGAAGTGCTCTTCCCCCAGGTCCACGGAGAGATCCTACAGAAATCAACCAGGGGTGTGTGTTTTTTGTGCGTCTTTTCTTTTTGGTGTGTTTCTGCTTGGAGCTGCTTTTTGGGAGCCAATCGAAAGGTGACAATTGGATGTGTCCAACAAGCAGGTCCCAACCCCGCCCCTCTTTGGCTGCTCTTCAGAAAAACCAACAGGAAGCCGACCTCCTGAAGTTTCGGTCTTCGTATGACAACCCAAGCGCTCGTCCCGGAGCTTTCCAATGAGGAAGGGGCAGCATGAGGACACCGAAATGAATTTTCTACGCGCCACTGAGCCACTGGTTCTCTTTCCATGGCCCAGAACTCCGGGAGAAAAATCCCTTCCAGGTCCTGTAAACAGCATCCCGGAATTTGCGCAAGGAGTTATGTTGAACCCTCAGAATTCCAACTTAAAAATGGGCTTGACCCCCGAAATTATGGTTGGTGGTGGTATCCCATATGGGTAGTTTGAGGGTCCAGGTATATTGAAAGTGCCAAACATGAGCCACACAAACCTCAACGGACCTGCCTGGGCTTTTCTCCAAGCAGCAACGCAGAGCTGGGCCAATGAGCGCTCGAAGTCCCGGGCGTCCAGGAAATAGGCGAGAGCCGCATCGGCGCGCACCACCAGCCTCCAGGGCAAAGGAGGGAATCGGACTTAGTGGGGGGGGTGGGGGGGGGGGGCCAACATGTCGAACTGGAATCCGCCACTTGCTTTCTGAACAACTGCATACCCTCCGAATTCTCAAACGCCAAATGTGAAACCTGGGCGGATCTCTGTACTGCTGGTGACATAAAGCTCAAATGGCAGAACGGTGGAAACCGCCGGGCTACCTGGGGTGTCATTTTGTAACCTTTTTGGTTGAGAGCCCGAAGTGAGCTAGGAATTCAGCTAGGCTTTTGCATTTCTTCCAACAAGAATTCCAAGAACAATCAGCTAGGGCTCGAAATGCAGCCCGGCACCTTGATGGCAGGAAAAACAGCTTGCTTGGAATCAGGACTGGGTATGCAAAACCCATCAGGAACTGAAGGGGAAGTTCTTGCCATTGATGGCACGATGTCTCCTGTGCTACCCCAAAAAGTTGGTTTCCTTTTGTTCAAGACAAAACTTTTAAATGGCCAAATTCGATCTTTTAAGGAGTCCTGTCCAATATAACCGGCTTTACTGTGGCTCATGTGTACGACAGTCAGCAGATGCGGCTTCCCCTTCTGGGCAAATCTTTGGCTCCTCCTTTTCCCGAATTTCCTAAATTGACGCTGGTTTCTCTTTGCTTCCCCTGCAACTTTATTGCATGGACCAATCGATGGTCCCAAAATCAACTTCACGTGTCCCCGGAATCAAGCTGGCGGACTGCGAGGTCGAAAAAGGTTTTGCTTGTTTTCACTTTCCCCCAAGGTTTCAAACCAGAAGCTTGCAAATCCCAAAAGGGTTTCAAACCCAACGGACATCTCCAGGTCACCCAACGGCAACGTCCCAACGGAGCCCCCGGCCTTTTGGAGGCGGACACCAGAACTCGGCGCTCGCGAGCTGCGCGGGTCACCACTGGCAGTTTGGCCTGGGGCCGCGGGGCGCGGACCCTGGCAGCGGAGTTTCATCAAGTGCTTCGTCCGTTGCTTCCCAAAGGACACCGCTCTTCACCGCGTGAAATGCGACCGAAATGCGCATTACAGGGCTGAGCTTTCCGCTTTTATTGCCGTCCCGCGCAGAAACACGGCCGAAAGTGGCAATCAGCATGGGATACTTAATTTGCTCAATAGAGCATTTGGCTATGAATCTTTATAAGGAGTCTGGTTGGTGGACAGCCTACATGATGTCCACCAAAGTTTGGGCTGGTTTAGGGTTGCGGGTGGGTTAATTTAAGGCTTGCAGGTATGGATTTTGAGCCTATGGCTTTACGACCCTACCACCTAGTCATCCATTTTAAGTTTATAACTCACTAGTCAACTCATTGTAATTTCATTGGATGAACAACATCTGCACTAGGTATCACAGCCTTAGGGGTTTCATACTGGTGCGAAGTGGAGGTTGTCCATTTCAGGTCAACATTTTGGGAGGCATTTTGAGGGAAGTCATTTGGCGACCCAATTAAAGAAGGATCTCTTTTTCTCCTAATTGGGATTGATGAACATCAGTAAAGCGGCCTCCGCATTTGGAAAAGCCTCGCTTACTCCAATACAGCGCATGGATCCACCAAAGGATGCTCCATGTTTGTTGTTCCATGTTACCCACCACAGGACACGTTACGGTCAAAGGTACTGATCGAGGTATCGAGCCCCCCCGGTATTGATGGACACTTGGGGTCTATTTTGCAACCTGATTCAGTTAGGGTACTTGCTTTTGCTGGGCGCTTGGCTGCAACGCATACTCTAAGTCTCGGTTGCTTTCTGCTCCCCTGCTAAAAGTTCAACTTTTAGTGGCTTGATGGAAAACCCATTAGTTGGCAAAAAGTTAAAGTCCCAACATCCCTTGGCAAAATGCACCAAAGAAAACCAACAAGGGAAAACAAATATATTGATTTCAGCAAATGGAAGCAAGTGTCCATGCCGCTAGGTCCAAAGAGATCGCGGGGGACCAAAGCTTTTGCCGAGTGGCCGCTCGCAGACCCTGCGCCGCCTCCGGGCGCTGCAAGCGCTCCTCTGGGCTCTCCACCACCACGTCCAGTCCTGGACGCGAGTGTGGCACGCAAAGGGCGGGTTTGGGGGGTGCGGGTCTGGGGCAAAGGAACCAAATCTTGGGGTGGGGTCTGGGGTGTGTGGGTCTGGGGGTTTGGGGGATGGGGAGTTTGGTGTTCTGTGGCTTGCCTTTTGAGTGGAACTCCGCTGACCAGGAACCTAATTTTGGCGGAAAGTCCCGAGATCACTGAAAACTCACTGGAGGTGCCAGGTATCCATGGGTTCTCAGTGTCCAGACAGGTGGTGGCCTGAACATTCACCAAACAGCGCCTGGAAACCTGGATGAAAAACACAAAGAGCGCCGAATTTGACCAACAAAAACACAAATACACCCACCCAGATTTTCCACATTTGCCCTATGGTTCAAAGAGCTTTCACGGAAACATACAGCATATGGATATTATGTTGCGAGGCCCGGGCACCATTCGGAGCCCAGGACACCCGTTGGATTTTGGAGAGCCCAGGCACGCGTAGAGTGCGATACTTTGGTGCCTCGTTTTGGACGGTGTAGGGACCTTAGGGGTGGTCCTCTTTTGACGGTCCTCTTTTGACTTGGTCTGAGAGGAATCCGGAAACAAACCACCTGAAGGAGTTGGTCCTTTCAGCTGAGGTGCCGAGTAGGCGCAAAGGCTTGGCTGCCTTGGAGATGTCTCGGTCCACCAGAAAGCGCTCCACCTAATGCCGGGCTCGCAGAAAGCGGGAAGCTAACCCCCACCCGAATTGAGGCACATGGGCCGGACATTTGGGGATTCAACGTCACCTGGAGGGCGCTCTCTCTTTCCATCGCAATGTAGTCTCAGAAACCTTCTTCCCCCAGGTCGAGCCTGGCAATCCACCCGCTCCAGCAAGTGCGAGATCCTGGTTGCTTTCTTTTGGCTTTCGTACCATCCTTCAAAAGGCTCCCTAAACGCCCAACATCCGCCGGGCCGCGTTTTGGAACCTCTGGGGCACGTCCAAGGAACCGTTCCGCAGCAGCTTGTAGGCGTCTCCCCCGGGCAGCAAATTCAGGTCCCCACCTGGGCTTGAGCTTCTAGCCGGACAAAACCCGCACCTTGTCTCAGCAAATGCCCCTCAAGGCAAAAGGGCGCTCTCGTCCGCGCCCGGAAAATGACAAGCACGCGCTTTTCCAAAGGGAACAAAATCAGCAACGCATGCCACGTTGTGAGCACCTCAAGAACTTCCACTACCGACTGCTGCCCGAGAATGAGAACTGCACACGCAATCAGCAGTGCACACTCACGTTTCCCAGCTCCCGGCTCCCCAGTGCACACGTCTCTCCCATAAGGCTGTTCTTGTCGCCATAAGGAAGACTTGTCACCAAAAGTCATCCAAAACGAGCTCCAACCACAAAGACTCGCATGATGGGTATGTGATTTGTGGGGAAAACCAACAGCAGTTCCTTCCAACTACAGTTTCCGGTTGTTTCTTGAAAAGGAACCAAAACCAAAAGGAACACCTTTTTGGGGGGAATTACCTGTGATAGCAATGGAAGGCCTTCCAAATGACGAACTCTTCACAGCCCAAACAGAAGTTGGAGGGGGTTTTTGTTTTCGAGCGCCAGTCTTTGGAGTCATCAGTAAAGGGGGGCCATTCTGTGGACTTGCTTTTGGGCTGCAAGGCTCACCTTGTTTGTCTTTTTTGGGCTCCGACTTCTGAGCTCTCGCCGAGTGGCACAAAGCCAGCGGCTGGTGGCCAAAGCTGCTCGCCGCCTCCAGCAGCGTCTGGAGCCTTGTGAGGCGCCAAAGCCCCAAGCCGAGAGTCCGTCCTCGTGTCCCCCAGATAGGTTAACGTTCATAATGTTGAACAGCGGCGCATGAGGGTGGTGCAGGATTTTTGTCAATCCAAAATCCAACGTGCGTGACGTGCTTAAGGCACTGCTTGAAAAATGAACCCCTTTCCCCACCAAGAGCTGAAACATTGCAGACTGCGCAAGGTGAAGAGGCCTGCCAATTCGAAGTTGATTTGTCAAGAAACCATTTTTTCCCTTTGGGGGGGTCCAAACAATCCCAGGGGTCATCAAGGCACACCCAAAACACACGGTTTTCTCACATGAAACTCGCCAGGTGGTCCCTCTAGGCAAGCCTTGCATAGTTCGGGGAGGGAGGGGGGCAGCACATGGGAGATTTCGCGCGCTGGTTGAAATTTCGAGCTTCCAGATTTTGACCAACGGTTCAGATCTTGACGAGGTGCTGCCAAACTCTCACATCCTCGTGCTCGCTGCCCCAGTACAAGTGGGTGGTCGCCACCAGGAAGCGAGCGTCCCCGAGGTCCTTGCTGGAAATCCGACCTTTAGTCCCTGCGACCAAGGACATGGTTGAAAGAGGAATTCAGGTGTTTTCGTCTGATTTTTGGACCCATTTAAGCCATTCGAGCGGATCACGAACCCTAGGGCGATTGGGATGTTGGGGTTTTGACGTTTTGACCTCTGTCCATCTCTCGTTCGAATCAAACTCTGATGTTAAAGTACTTACCCCTTAAAACTCCAAGGTTGGGGAAGTTAACCTTTTGCAGACATATAGCCCATGTTACCCAAAAAGTTGAAAAGCTGTGTTTTTAAGAGGTAAGAGTCGCTTCCGGTGTCCAACATGACTCTCCAGATCGCGCCACCAGAAAGCCTTGTTCTGGGACTCGAGCTGCAGCCCAGTGGCGAGCTCCACCACCAGCGCCTTGCTTCGCGTGGACCAACCCCGCTGTTGGGTTGCTTGAAAAGAGAAAAAATCGGCCACGAGGTCCAATTCCAGGGACCTTCTCATTCTCGCCCTTGGTTTTCTCTTGCTGGTTCTCAGGGAAATAAGCCGGCCTTTTGGGAATGAATGGATCTCCTAAACCAGGAGACGGCTAGGGCTCATTCGACCGGCAAGTGGCCACTGCCCTGAGCCCAGCGCCACATTCTTCCGGGCGAACCTGGCGAACCTCAGATGACTCTTTGAAGCACCACTCAGGTGCTACTGAGGCCTTATTCGCAAAACGGTGCCTCCTTTATTGCCGCATAAGGGTTAGTGCCAAAATGGGAGGATTGCCCAGTTCCACTGGGCAGCTCCCCTCAGCAGCTGATGGGAGTAGGATTGATGCCACTCCCACAGCGAGGGAGGAATCCTCCCACCTCACCGGATGCCCTCCCGGCATCATGGGTGAGGAAGGAAAGTAGCGAAGATCAGCTTGATCAATTCGCTTTCGACTGAGGGGAAGACCCGGTTCTCAGTCGGAAATTGCGGGTCCGGATGAGTAAGTTCATCCGCCCATGTGTTAAAGTCGCGCTTCACATGCGACGGTCCTAACATGACCTGGTGGTCATGCAGTGTTAACACAATTTCCATGAGGATGGCCGCATTGGGCATCCTGCGAGTGGAATCGTTAAGCAGGGAGAAAACGTTTCCCTGGTTATCACTAGCAACCAGAATCCTAGTGTGAGAAGCCGAGCCGGCTGCACAAAGCAGAACAGCCCTCACCAAAAGGAGGAGGCCGAAGAGCTCCAAGGCCGCTATCGCCCGCTGCGGGTCCCCAGTAGTGAAGGCCCACGGCTCGCCCTCCGGTGTGATTCTGTGTTGGAACCACTTCACTCGGGACTTGTCGGGGTTGGGCACGTCCGAGCACCAACCACCAACCCATGCATGGTCCGCCTGTTTGCCAGCTCCCGCATCAGATGCCCCCGTCCATGGAAGTGTGGGAGCAAATGGAGATGCCAGTGGGAACCTCTGGTTGAAGAGCTTCCCCAGAAGGATGGCCAGAGCACGAACCAGCTTCGGTGGCCTGCCCGAAGTGGTGCAGGCCTTCTTCCAGCTCCAAAAGGGCTGGAGGAAAGGTTTCGTCAATGGACACGCCGAAGTAGCCCATTGAATCCGGCCCAGGGCTTGTTCCACCTCCTTGCTGGTAAAGATGTCCCCCTGGGCCAGCCGTTTGAGAGTGGCCAGGATTATGACGTGCTTGACTGGAGCCAGCAGCACACAGGGCGTGATTGGGTCCACCACGAATCCCAACCAGGTATTGACCGGGGAGAGCGCCGTCTTCTTCCAAGAAAGCGGGACTCCCAGCGCCAGAAGAGTGGCCAGGATGGCTGTGGCGTCCCAGTCCGCCCTGCTGCATCTGAGGACCCAGCAGTAGTCGTCCACAAAAACTAAGTGCCAGTCCACCTGAGGGAAGATGTAGTACAAGAGTCTGAGCACCAAGGATGCCTTTCTTCCCCAGTACAGTTGTGCCGAGGCCATGCCGTACGTGCCCACTCTATTGACCCACCACCGGTTCTGGATGCAGGCCACCTGGTATTTCCAGTCTTTCTGGAGCACTTTTATGCGCCTGTGGGCCTTGGTGACATCCGCCTTGAGGATGATGAAGGTTTCCCCCTGTGTCGGCGGCTGCCACGTCAGGGGTTCCCCCCTGCTCCCCCCAGGGCGTTCCGTGCCTGGGGGGGTTGGGGGGAATGGGGCCCTCCTATCAGGGCCCTCGGCACCTGGGAGTGGCCCCTTCCCTGAGGGTGTTGACCGCGGAGAGACGTCCAGGCCGCCGGAGGTCTCCATCATCCGCCTGCCCCTATCAGGGCCCTCGGCACCTGGGGGCAGGCTGGTGCTGTGGGGGTCCCTCTCAGGGCCCTCGGCACCTGGGGACTGCCCCTGCACCGGCTGGTGAACATCCCGAGGTTCCTCATCAGTGCCCGAGGATGGGGCTCGGAGTAGATGAGGATGGTCCGCCGCTGTCCTGAGCCAGTGGATGGCATGGAGGCAGTCTCCAACCATCGGTGCGGTGGTCTTCTCCTCCGTGTGAGCCTGGATGTGTGCGTTTGCTCCCCCTTTTGAGCCATCATAGATCGTCCTGATCTTGTCCGACTCATCAATCCCTGCAAGGGGGCCCGGGCAAAGTTCCTCCGGTTTGCAGCGGCACCTCTCTGCCGCCTCGGAGCGAGTGAAGGGACCGTCCACCATGTCCAAGGCTCGTTCCTCGTAAAAGGTTGATTCGATTTCCTTGGCAAAGAGTTCAGCCGTTGGGTAGTTATCATGAGCCACTGGCGGGGGGGGATCTTCCCCCAGCCAGGCTTCTCCCTTAAGCTCCTCCTTAGTGGGCCAAACTCCCGGGGAGGTCAAGGTAGGGTCCGAGACTCCCAAGGGGACCCCCTCTTTCAGTGTTAGGGGGAACTCCCAATCAGGGTCACCTGAAAGGGATGCCAAGTGCGACACTAAGTCCAGGAGGAAGGGTTGTCCTGGGCATCGTTCATGGAGGTGCCTCGGTCCTAGGATAGCCCGCAGCTCCTCGAGGTCGGTTTCCTGGAAGGGGTGTGTGGTGGCACCTGATGCCAGGGACATCCGGACCTTATCAATCCAGGGCCTGGTAAGGGTCATGATCAGGGCGCCCAAAGTAGCCAAAGGGGAAACTCTCCGAAAAGGGGGGTTGAGCCTCCCCGGGGAAGGTTTCCCCCCCCCATCTCTCAGGGGGCGTGAACGGAAACCCAATTGGACAATCGCAACTCGGTCAGTGAGGCGTGGGACCCGGAAAGCGGGCAGGACATTCGGGGCGGTCCAGGACCTGGTCCCCATGTTCTTCCTTTTCCAGTTGTTCCGCATCTCCGGCCATCGGGGGCATGGGAGATGGGAAGTCTGGACTCATAGTTCCACGAGGGCTTACGGTGTCAGCCTCATGGTGGATGTGCCCGTGCTGGCGGGGCTTCGGGGCATTCTTGCCTCCGGGCTCTGGGCCCTGGTGTGACGAGGAGGGACCGCCTCCCTGATTGGGTCCCCGTTTCCCCCGGGGAGAAGGGCCCCCAGGGGGGTCCGACCCCCTTCCCTTAGGTGGTTCCTTAGGGTTTCCCGGGAATTGTGAGGGGATCCGGATGTGCCCCGGCGCTGCGAGTGACACAGCGATGGCTTTGGCCAGGCCTGCCATCATATCCCAGGGGTATCTGCTGAGAGTCGAGGACTCGCTGGTGCCCACATGTGACTGATGTGTGCACCGCATTTGATCCCAGTCCTGGATTGGGAGATCCGTGGCAAGTGTGGTGGCCTTCTTGACCAGCTGGCCCAGGCGGCACTGGTCGAAGGAGATTGCTGTCAAGGAGTTTTCCTCCATCCAAAGCTGCCCCTCCTCCGTGATCCAGAAGGATGAGCATTCCTTGGCTTTGGGCAGCGAGCTGCTCACCACTGGGTCCTCCGGGTGCTCCAAGAAGGATTTTGGCCCTGGCAGCGAGGCCGCCGATCTTGAGGCCCTTGCCAGGCTGGTGATGTACATCTGCCTCAAAATGAGGGTACTGTCCTCATCAAGCTGAGTCTGGGCGGCCTGGTCCAGGTGTGGGAGGCCCCAAAGTGTCTCTCGAGTGCGTCCTCGCACCGGGGTGGGGGCCCCCGGTTTTGGTATGTGGCGCAGGATGGACCATGTCCTGCAGTTGGGTCCTCCCCCAATGAAGACCACTCGGCCCTGCTTTGCTGCCGTGCAGAGCGCTCCATACAGCTCGGGTTGGAGCATGTCGTGGTTCCCTTTTGGTCCGGATCGTAGGATGTCTACTGCCACCACCATGCTGGAGAGGTGCGGGTAGTTGGCATGAAGACAGCTGTCTAAGGAAGTTGGGTCTTCCTTGCCTGCATAGAGCAGGACAATGATGGGCCCACTGGATGGAACTTTGGGCGATGTGCCCTGTGTCCATCTCAGCCGCTGTGCCAGGCGCTCCGGGATGTTCTCCATCCACGGGAAGGTGTCCCCTCCCGGTGACAGCTCCGTGGGACTTGTCAGGGGGGTAGCTGAAAAGCGTTGGCCCCCTTCATTCAGCCCAACAGAACTCTTATGAAAAACCACCGGGTCCTGCTTGATGATGTTGGGCGCCGGAAGTGGGACCGGCTGCCTCCTGGGCGTGTTCCTCGGCGTTGCGGTGTGCTGCCAGTTGTCCGGCACTCGGGCCTGCTGGGCGCGGCCCCCCGTGTCAGGGCCCTTGGCACCTGCGGGGAACCGTCCCGCCCCTGCCATCTCAGGGCCCTCGGCACCTGTGGCACGGGGCCGCGGCGTTGCCGTTGTGTCAGCTGTGTGGTTGTTCTGACCCCAGCTGGGGTGTTGTGCACGCTGGTTCTGTCGTCCCCATCCTTGTTCCGCCGAGGAGGGCCGCCGCCTGGCCTGTCCCCCCCCTGTGTCAGGGCCCTCGGCACCTGCAGGAGGGGGCTCATGTGCCTGCTTGGGGCGTTTTCGCCCCCTCTCGCCCCCCCGGGCCCTACAGGGCCCTCGGCACCTGAGGCCTCCCGGGGGGTCGGGGTCCGAGCCCCTAGTCAACCCGGGCAGTCCTGCGGGAGGTGGTCTCCCAGGCAGATGCGGCCCGTCGCCAGGATGAGGTTGCACTTGTGCGTGCGTCCGCAGTTGCCCGGGCAGCGCCCGCGCATCCAGTTGTTACAGAACTGGTTCCCTTTCGGATCGGTGGCCGCCTGCTTGTTACTGCCCCTGGAGGCCTGATTGTTCGGCTGGGGGGGCTTACCTTTCCCTTTGCTCCCAGGCTTGCCCCTGGACTTCCCCTTGCCCCTGGACTTGTTCTTGCCCTTCTGGGGTGGTGCGTAGTCCATGGATGTCCTGGTCTGTGGGCGGCCCCTGGAGAAGGTCCTGATCTTCTCATAGACCTCACGTGTCCAAAACAATGTGTCCTGCCTTACCGACAGCATGGCCGCCTTGAGGGTGCTGCCCTCATGCATCTGCTCGTGAATCTTCCGCCATGCATTGCGTTCGGCAATTGCCAGGACGTGGTCCTCGGGAGGGGGAAAACGGCCCCCGATGTCCTCCCCATAGAACCACTCATACCAGCTCTCCAGGTCCTCTCGGGTGATGTCGAACTGGCCGAACTGTGGAAACGATAGGACGCACATGAGGAGGGTGTTCCGGAACACCGCGTGCATCCTCTCGAGCTGGTGGCGAGTTTTCGGCTCGCCCCGCTCTTCCACCTCGTCCTCCCGGTCCCAGCCATCGACCGTGGTCTTCTTGGCGGTCTTCCATGGCCGTTCTCCTGGTTCCGGGAGTGCGCTTACCAGGTATTTCATGGGGATGAAGCCGATCTCGCCTCCAGCGCAGAGCTTGAACTGGCGCTTCATCAGCTGGTCGCTTCCTTGCAGGGCCAACTTGGGTTTGGTGAGTTTGGTCTTCTCCTCCCAAACCCTCTCCAGCTGCCCCCGTTCGCACGAGACCGTGAGATTCGGGGCAGTGTCCCCGGGCGTGTGCGGCCCGGGTCCCGATGTTGCATGTGCCCCCACTCCCATGGATCGTTGAGCCGCGTGAACCACCTGGAACATCCGGGCCGCGATCAGCCGGGAGGTCACATCCGTGTAGTGGTTGTTGTTGGGGGCGAAGCCCAACTCCCTCGGCGCCGTCTCCCTTGCCCGGTCAGGCGAGTCCCACCGGGTCGCGAGGTCCTCCATCGAGACAAAGCCCTCATCCGACAGCGTCGCTTGGATGAACCACGGGATGCCCTTGAGGACCATGAGGTTCCTGGCGGTCTTGTGGAGCTTGGCCACTGCGTTCGCATACACTTCGGGAATCTCCTGTGGTGGTGCCACCAACTCATCCGGCGGCACCGCCATGGTGTGGGTGGGCGGGATTTCAGATTCCAAGACAAAAGGGAAGTGTCCACTTGAGCCAAAATGGTGGCCCAAGTGGATACTTACAAAGAGTCAAGACAAGCGACCACCTACGGTTAACACTTTAGCCCAGACTCTTTGAAGCACCACTCAGGTGCTACTGAGGCCTTATTCGCAAAACGGTGCCTCCTTTATTGCCGCATAAGGGTTAGTGCCAAAATGGGAGGATTGCCCAGTTCCACTGGGCAGCTCCCCTCAGCAGCTGATGGGAGTAGGATTGATGCCACTCCCAACGGACGGATCGCATCAGCTGCCAATACCAACGGACGAGCTGGTCGTTGGGGGGGTCCTCCTTCCCCATATGCCGTGGGGTCCCGCTGTCGCATCTCAGGGCCCTCGGCACCTGTGCGTGCAGCTGCCCTGCTGCGGACCCTGGGGGGTGCCTGGGAGAGCGTCTCAGGGCCCTCGGCACCTGCGCCCTCCCCCTGCCGCCTTCCCTGGAGGCACGGGGGGGGAGAGTGTCAGGGCCCTCGGCACCTGCTCTATCCCCCCTCACTCAATTTCCGGGAGGACGATCGCTTCCTTGTCAGACTGAGTGTCCACACTCTCGTCAGTGTCCGAGGAGAGGGAGATGGAGGCCTCGGAGTCCTGCGCTGCATAGGGCTCCACGGCCATCCACGTGTTCGGGAAGGTGAAATGCCGGAAGCATCTGGTGCATCCTAGGTACATCTCCGGTTCAGCATGGAAGTCCTGCTCCGCCAGCTCCGAGATCTTGGGCGGCCCCGGCCTCCAGCCACACCCCACTGTGACGCCATCCGTGTCCAGTAGGTGCATGCTGTAGGCTTTGGTGGGACCCTTTCGGGCCGTGGTGGCAATCACCGTCAGTGGACCCCGAGGCGGGGGCACCTCATCTGCAGCCACCTTGGTGATGGTCGGCTTGTCGGCGGGGATCACATCCCAGCTGGCATGTGAGGGCGGTGTGTCCGGGACTTCCTTGAACAAGGCCTTTGGTGAGGCAGGGCACTCCACCCTGTCCGCCCAGTCCTCATGTCCGAGGTCGACTCGGACCGCCCTTCCTGCCTCGAGTTGCATGGACGGGAGCTTCTGGAGAACCTGGTCCCAGATGGAGCACACCACGTGTCGCTTCTCCCGGGTGTAAACATCCGCCGTGGATTCCTTGAACCAGTTCCCCAGGTACTGGCGTTGGTCCCTCGGTATGTGAGCCTGGAATGCACAATCCGGCATGAAGACCCGGAAGGAGTACCACGATAGTTCCGCCACATCCTTGGCTGGCGCGCCCTGCTTCCCCAGGGCGTCTTTGAGCCACCTCAGGGACCTGTCTGGGGTGCCTGGGCGGGGGATGAAACCCGTCCTGTCCTTATTGATCGTGGGGATCAGGTAGTCCATCTCGCGAAACTCCTCCGAGGCCCTGAATCTCTTCCACCACTTTTCCAAGGGGATCCACCATCTGGCTCCCGAGAAAGAGAATAATGGGGCGATGAGCGGGACCGGGTTCCGTTTGATGGCCACTGCCGACGTGGTCTTTGTCTGCCAGGCGAGCAGCTCCAGGGTGTTGCTCGTGGACCTGACCGTCTGCGGCGAGGTGTGCTGCACGTCGTTGAAGCGCGCACTGCAGGCTAGGTTGAACCTGGCCATCGCCAGAATGTACCTGTCCACTGCTTTGGTCAACTCCGGGACCTGGTTCTCCGAGGGGCCCCCTTCCGCCCCTTGTTCCAGGGCCCAAACAATCGCCCGGGTCGGAACCACCGCTTTACGCTGTGGTTTGACCTGGGTGTCCACCAATGTCTCTTGGATGGCTTTTCGCTTTGCCAGGAGCTGTTTGTGTTCGTCAACGTTGAGCATGCCGAGTTTAATGGAGAGCCACTTTAGAGTGCCCCACCACTTCTGGAGCTTCGCCGGGGTGACCTCCAGCGTGACCGCCTGGTTCATGAGGTGCCGTACGTCCCCGGCCGTCCAGGGGAGGTTCTGGAAGCCGATCTTGCGCATGCCCTCATAGGCCAAGCAATGTGCACGGATGGTCCGGAAACGGGCATCTCCGAACAGGTGGCCAAACTCCTCCAGCTCCTTGGCCCCCATCACCTGGTGCATGTAGGGGATCTGGTGGCGGAAGGGAATGAAGTAGCCCAGGAGGCGTTCCAGCCACCTGGCCCTCAAGTGCTGTTCCAACGCTCGTTGGGATGTCGGCAGTTGGGTTTTGATCTTCCCTGGTTTCCAATGCCGCCACTTGTTGGCCACTGCCAGGACATCCGGGGCCTCAATCGATCCGGAGAGGATCCACTCCTCACGGTCCCGGATGGCCTGTTCCATTTCCAGTGGAGAATAGGTGTACGATTGTCTAGCGCCTGCCGCACGAAACAGAAGTTGCTGCAGGGTCTTGGTACCGAGCTCCAAATCCGCCTCCTCCAGCGGTTGTGGTTGGGAGCCGAGTATCCTTGCGAGGATCAAGTTGTAGGTGTCCGAGGCCACCAGGACGTGGTCATCGTCGGGTGCCATCCCCACGATTCGTGTCCACGGTCGCGGGTCGAAGACCACCGCATCCGGGTTGGCAACCTGGTCCTTTTTGACCCATTCCAGGCAGCACGCCACGAGGATTTCCCCGTCCGACTGCACTGGTGCAAATCCAAGGTCATGCAAAATCAACTGGACCGCGGTTGGGACCCCTAGGAAGGTCGTTCCAAACGGGGAAGGGAGGCGGGGCCTCCACATCATCATGATCCACTCGAGCCCGGAGCCAAATCTCAAGGCGCCTTGCACGCACTTCAAAAGAGAGACCCGGGAAAAGGCCCCGGGGAGCCCCAAGTCCTCTTCCGGGTCTCTCTTTCACTCAATGCATGCGGCAGATCGCTTCTTGGACGGGTCCGGGGTCTTTTCGCGAAGCCGGACGTTGGAGGCCCACATCCACTCCGGAAAGTGAAACCCGGGCGGCCCCAAAAACCCCGGAAAGCCAAACCCGAAAACGGGGGGGGGGGGACCCGGGGAGCCTCCACGGAAAGGGAAAACCAAACGAGGGGGGGGGGGGAGCCCAGGCGCACTCCGGACCAGCCCAAGCGCGCCCCTTTTTCTCGCCTGGTGCAGGCCAAGGCCTGTGCTGTGCCCGGGGGGGATATCAGCGCCATCGGCAGCTGTCCTCCCCCGGGGTGCCCTGCAATTCCGTTCCGGATGGCCGCAGTGTTGCATGATCACACGGCCCCCTTGGCAATGTCGTCAATGCGCTTGAGCGCCGCCGCCTCCGGGTTCCGGAGAATCAGCTCCCAGATGGCATCTGAGACATGGCCGGTCTGGGTGACGTGGCTGAACCTAAATCGTGGGACTTTCTGGTCCACCACGGAGACATCCCGCAGCGGGGCAGACGGCTCTACCCGGCGGTAGAACTCCAGCCGTTCCTTGACCCAGCGGTTGTACAGTCCATCGGGCGGCTCGTCCAGCACCAGCTGAAGGATGGCCTTGCCGGCCCGGATCTGGAGGAGGCGAGTGCCCCCTCCCCCGGCGCGCCAGTACCCCTTGCAGTACTTGCACATATAGCCCCCCCGGGTTTCCCCCTTCGTCTTGGGGATGAGCTCCCATGGGGTGACTGAGCTCAGAACCAGGCCGCACTCCATGTGCGCCCAGAAGACGTGCTTCGTCTCTGCCGAGAAGTTCTTCTTCTTGTACTCCTTGCCCACCACGCCGTGGACGTTGTCCGATGTGATGGGGGGGTAGACGATCCCCTCATCGCCCTCTCCTCCCCTGGGGCGGATGTCAGGGCCATCGGCACCTGTCCGGCACCCGGGGGCGGAGGGGTCCAGGCCCATCAGCTTGATCATGTCGTTGGTGTAGCCAAGCTTGCGGTAGATGGAGGGGGCCACTGAGTCGGGGACTGCGCCGACCCACCACTGCTTCGTGTTGCAGCGCCAGTTGACTTTCACCTCCGCCAGGGCCCCCGGGCCTCCAATGCGGTCCATGAGGGCCTGGTACACCTCTGGGAACTGCTGGAGACTCTCCACCGGGACCGATATGCGCTCATCACATACCGCCCGGAGGATCATCTGTTCCTTGGAGTCCGCCACGTCCTGGACCGGGAGCTGCATTACCTCCGCCGGGGTGTCCGTGAGGAAGGCCCGGGCCGCAAGGACCTTGCCCATGGCCCGGTAGACCAGGCGCCACTCCGGTCCTGTCTGCGGAAGCGGAAGGCCCTCCTCCTTCAGGAAGCACCGAGCATCTTCCTTCAGGGTCTCCCAGCCTTCCAGGCGGATCTGATTCTGGGCCTTGTTCTTCGGGCCCCGCTGTCTAGGGCCCTGAAGCAATGGCAGAGACTCCCAGACTCCCCAGAGCTGGCGCAGAGTGAAGCTGTGACCAAACATCCCCAGCAAGCCTGGGAGTGTCCAGGACGAGATCTGGCGCGCCCAGTGGAAGTCCTCCTCCGGATCGTGGGGGGCCGCCCAGAAGATGGATCGCAGGTCCTCGGGGTATGGTCGGTCCCCCGCCTTGGCCTGCTGGTTCAGCTCCTCAACGGAGTACCTGGCCCATGGGAGTCCACCCGCCTGGTGGTTCCTGGGATGCGTACCCTTTTCCAGCGCCTCCGGATTCACCTTGGTGAGGTTGTTGGCCCAGTCCGGGACGTGTACGGGCCCCGGTCGTCGGACCCAGCGGCCCGCAAAGATGCGGACCTCTCCGACACGCTTGCTCATCATCCAGCGCAGGACCGCGAGCTGCACCTCCGGGTCCTGGGTGTCCAGGCCCCCCGGGGTGGCGGACGGCTTGTCAGGGCCCTCGGCACCTGAGCTCGTCGCACCAGAGCCCGAAGCTGGGGGGATGGTGGGCTGCCTGTCAGGGCCCTCGGCACCTGGGCGCGCCGCACCAGAGCCCCCCGCCTTTGGAATGGGGATCCCCGCCAGATCCGGCAGATCTGCCAGGAGGGCCCCCGGAAAGGGGTTCCTACCCAGCGAGATGACCGCCTTGGCTTCGAGGTAGGAGTCCGTGAGGGACGTGAGGTCGTCCATGCTGAAATCCCTCCATGCCGTGGTCGGCTCAAAGACCCCTGTCTCAATGGCAACTCGGACCTCGCTAGGCCACGCACTGAATGGAGGCTTGATGGGCTCGAGCATTCTGGTCTCGAGGGCGCCCTTCGCTTGTCTGGCCTGGTGCTTTGCCTTCGCCTCTTCCGCAGTGGTCTGGGCCTGGAGGAGCTCCGGTGTGGGCCTCCCCCAGTCCGCGCCCAGCTTATCCAGCAGTTTCTCGCGGAAAAGGTCCAAGTCCAAATTCTTGAGGAGTTGTCCCCCATCGCCTCCTCCATCGATGGCCCCTCCTTGGAGCTCGTGGAGGACCGCCGCAGATCGCTCCACCGCTGCCACCTGGTCTGCCTTCTTTGCCTCTTCCTGGGCGATGGTGGTGGCGTTGAGCCGGGTCTGGATTTTGAAGGCCTTCACTGCCGACGGGTGGAAGGCCCTGCACTCCTGGCCCTCTTCCTTGTCGCCCGGCAACGGGGGCCTTTCCCCCATTGGGGCCGTCAGGAAATCCTCGTCCAGCTCCATGGGGCAGTTCCTGATCACCGCCCGGACCGAGGAGGGGACAAAATCCGAGAAGCTGGCCTGGTCCAGGTTCTCGCATGCCATTGGGTCGGTGGCCAGCTCGCTGACATCCACCGAGGCGCTGAGCTTGAGGTCGCGGGCCCGGTCCGTGTCAGGGCCATCGGCACCTGCGGACCGGGCCGCCGTCCAGACCGCATTGCCCTGGTCATCCACTGTCAGCTGCCAGTGCGTGCCCGCCATTTCCAGGGTGGCCAAGTTGGACGCCGTGTCGATGGGCTCCGTCTTTTTGCCGCACCCCATACACTTCCTGGCGCCCTTCTTCACCCAGGGCATGGTGCAGCAGGGGCAGATCCAGGATGTGGGCTCCTTACCCAGGGGGCGGTTCTCAAGGCCCCCATACCCCAGGCCAGCGCGCTTGCCAACCTTCTGTCCCGGGGTGCTGAGCAGGGCCTCATGCTCATACTTCATCTTGGCGATGTAGAACGCCTCCACCACGCGCTCCAGGCCCCCCTGCTTGAGTTGGGGGCCCTCAAAGCCTCTCAAGAGCCGCTGGACATCCTTGGCCTGCAGTCGTCGGAGCCTGGCGGCCGTGGTCCCATCAAAACACGGGAAGTCGCCCGCCATCTGGTCCGCACTGAATTGGTAAAGGCCCTCAGAGACTTTGAGGGCCTTGGTGAAGACGCTTCCCCCTGGCGGGGGGGCTGCGGGGTCCTCATCCCCCTCCGAGGACACCTGCGCCCTGGCCTTTTCCATAAGGTCCTGGCGTCCCTGCCACTTGGTGTCGGACATCGGGGGGTCCACCTCATCTTCCGCCAGGGGTTCCTCCATCGGGGGCTCCTCCTCGTCTTCCGCCAGGAGTTCCTCCATGGGAACATCCGGCTCTGGAGGGTCGAGAAGCTCCAGGAACGCCCCTGGGGGGCGTGTCAGGGCCTTCGGCACCTGCGCCACCCCAGGGGGGGAGTCCGCCATCAGCTCGTCCTCGGCCTTACGCTTGGCTGGGATGAGTGGGGCTTGCTCCAGCTCGTCGGCGCTGGAGAAGAACCGTTCGTCCGGTGCCTGAGGGACCTCAGCCGCCAGGACGGTCCAACCTTCTTCCTCCTTTTTCACAAGGCTTGCCAGGTACTTCGCCATGGATGCCTTCGCCTTCGCCTTAGCCTCTGCAACCGCGGCACCAGCATAGGCGGGGGTGTACATGGCTTTGATAGGAGGGGAATGAGAAATTTCAGATTCCAAGACAAAAGGGAAGTGTCCACTTGAGCCAAAATGGTGGCCCAAGTGGATACTTACAAAGAGTCAAGACAAGCGACCACCTACGGTTAACACTTTAGCCCAAAATCCAAAGCCGAAAAGACCCCGTGGGACTCGGAGACGGCATCGATCAGCTCACCGGAAAAAAGAAAAATGGCCAAGGACTTAGATGGATTAGCTTTACTTCTTTTTGCAAGCTTCAAGACCATCCATTTCAGATGGTCCAGGAAGAAGGTGTCGAAGCAGTTACCAAACAGCTGGAACTTCAAGGAAACCTCTTTGGAGCGCAACCTGTGCATTAAGAAGATCCGCATCTGCGCAAATTCAGGAGTCATGGACGGAACGCACAAAGGTCTCTGAAGGAGACTCTGGTCCTGCAAGAAACCGATGTGTTTTTTGGGTCCCTTCTGCTCATGCCAATCAAGAGCATTTTTTTGCAGGCTGATGTATTGCCTTACGAGTTGTGTTGGCCGTGTATTGGCCACAACCCATGGTCTTCACGGGGAATGGGTGTTGCCCTGAGGCTTCAACTGGGACCATGCTCACTTTTTGACTGATCCACACTTGTTTTTTCTTCAGATGCTCCTATTCGACCCTGTCAGATATTTGGTCCGAGGGAAACCAAAGGAAGCCAAGCAGCACCAGCCCAATCTGGTGGTCTCCTTTTGGGGAGGGCACCGTTTTTTGCTCGCGCTTTTAAAGGAAACACAGAAGGACCACCGTGGCACCGTTTCTTTTTGGGGGTGCCTTGAAAGCCGAGGTGCACTGCTGGCGCCAGACTTTGTGACGCCAGGACTTCATCAAAATCCACCAGCAGTTGGCCGCAACACCTGGGACAGGCTGGTTCTTGGCTGATTCGGAAGAAAACGCCAACACATCCCAGAGAGACCTGTACGTCTCATGGCTGGTGCTTGGACACCTCCGTTTGGTGTGCAACCAATCCCATTCGCTTCTTTTGTGGCTTGGGGAAAGTCAGCAATGACTGCACCCCTCGCAAGTCCAAAATCCGGTCGGCGGAATCCCTGGCAGCTGGGTGATGCGGAGACACTTCGCCTCTCGCCAAACAACGAGCGACTCAAACCAATTTGTGACCCTTTCTCAATCAACAAGAACGGCTCACCCATCTTCTCAACTCGCCTTTCCCTTGCTTATCGGAAACCTTCCCCGTAAAATGGGACTATGTCACATCTGAACTGGGCCGAAAAGGGCCCCTTCTGGCCGGAAACCTAAACCGGGAGGCCCCTTTTGGCCGGGCGCTTGAGGCGGTTCAGCCGCCAGGCGATGAGGCACCCATCTGCACGGTTCGGGCGTGGCGCGAAGGCAGTGCCGTAGCCCAGGCCTAATTCGTCGGCCGCAATTCACCTTACCCCGTTTGCGTTTGGGGAAGCATAGATGGCTTGAGGGGATAATAGATGGCTTAACCATAGATTGGTTGGGTTGGTTAAAGCTGGTGCAACTTGAGGTTCAAACCCCAAAAGTCAATAGACGTCCTTTTTTGGAAGATGGGCTTTCCACTTGCAGCTTGGTTATATTTGGGATGCCGTTGTAGCGTGGCGCGTTACTTTTGTACAGTGTATATACATGGTTGCCCTTTCATGGATATAGACATGTCTGTCACTCAGTTTTGGTGGGTTGGTCTTTGCCCCTCCCACCAAGAAATCAGCAGTGTTGCTAGTTACAGTACTGGTTGGAAACGCGTGCCACGCTTTGGGGGTTTGAACCCCCCTAACCTGCGTGTAGCTCCAGGAAACATAGACTGTGAGCAAATTTGTAAAGTCTCCCAGATATGCCCTTTGGGATTCGGTCATCGACGGACTGTGGAGGGTCATGGCGCTTACTTCGTATTGGCCTCCATCCTCCAACTAACCGTCAAACAGGTTGCATGTTGACATGTCTTTGTGTGCTACGTGTGGCCCTGTTTAGGTGAAACAGGGCGTCTCCGAACCTCTTCCTTTTGCAAGGGACCAACTTTCTACCCTGAAAACACAAGACAGATTTGATCCTGAAAGGGCGCTGTTATAGCCTTTTATGCAAGCAGAGAAAACACACAGAGAAGATCGTGTTGTCCAACTACATCCGGGTCCCTGTGCAAACGCTGAAAAACAATGCAAAACAAATGCCCCAAAAAGGAAGGCAGCAAGCAATGAACGAGGCCCCACCACAGACACAATTGTCAAGACAAGGAGCGTTTTGTGTCAATAGTCCATAGGGGAAACAACAACGAGCGAGTGCCTTGTGGGGTCGACTAACCACGTATATTCGGGTGTCTTCTGCGTGGCTACCTTTTTTCGATGGTTTTAAAGGACAACTAAAAGGAAAGCCGAAGCCATGTTGGGGGTCCAAACTCTAAACAAAGACACACCCATTTCTTTGTTGGGCTTCTATATGCCGGTTTTCAGGGAGGTTGCAGAAACGGCCCTTCCATTGTGTCTAGGTTTGGAGGGTAGCCTTTTTGTGAGGTCGGTTCAAAGGGAAAGAAGTCTTGAAGTCCCCATGTGACACAATACCCATGTGGCGCGTGTTCTTTGAGGTGTGCTCTGGAGTCACTTGAAGGGACGCACCAATCCTCTGGTCGGTTTGTGTTCGCGGAGCAGGGTACCCTTTTTTCTGTAGTCTATTTTAGTACGAGTAGGGTCCCGAACCCTTTCAACCAAACAAGTTGGGTGAGAAAGGGCACCAATTGCTGGGGGACCTACCTCTAGGGCCCCGGGCCTGCCAAGTGCTCCTGCCACTGCTCGGAATTTTCGATCTCCTAGCCGACGAGCCCCGTGCTTTTTGGTGTCGGCTCAGGAAGAGGCAGAACCGGGAAGCAGAAGCAGATGGGTCTGTTTTTTGAGGGTACTCTTCTTGGGGCTGGTTGAAAGGGAAACCAAAAGGACTCCAGCCAGTCTTGGACAGGCAGATCCAGAT
>CAUJNA010000446.1:0-77500 GCA_963377175.1 Effrenium voratum | reverse complement strand
TTCCCGATACTTCGACCTCGCGATTTCAACTGACTGCCCACCGTGTGGGGCTAAACAGAAAAGGCAGTGCCCAAACTCATGGACTTCTGTCCACTAAGATGGTTGTGAGGTCTAGGCCTTGTTTCCGCTCAACATGGCCTACAGGGAAATTGGGCGCTTAACAACCTTCACATCTTGCGACAGCACCTCAGATCAATCGAGTTTCTCGGTCCACATCTGGGAAGGACTTGTGCAGCGCGTAGCTCGGTGCGAGCACCTTGGCCATCAATCTGCGCTGACAGCGATCGCCTCCCCCCCAAAAAAGAAACGCAACTCGCTTGGAAGCCCTGGGCCCCTCCAAGTGGTTTCATACGGAACAGCCTTTAGTTGGCAAAAAGTTGAAGTCCTAACATCTCTTGGCAAAATGCACCGAAGGAACCAGCCAGAAAACTTCGCCCCCCCACGCTGCCAAGGCGAAGCCACGTTCCAGGTGCAGAAGCGCAAACCTCTGTGCCCGCTGAAGCGCAAAGGCACCGGCCTCGCGCACCCGAAATACGCTCGTTCAACGGGCGGCCAAACAAGACGTGAACATGTGGTCATTTGGGTGCGAAATTCGTAGGGACACTTTGGTGGACCTCATTTTAGGTGGGGATCTGCGTCCACCAACCGTTTTGGAAGTGGCTTCCCGTCGAAAATTCCCATGCCATTTTGCCTAGGGCTCAAGCAAAGCTCATTGAAAGTCGCCAGCTTGGGCGCCGCGGACGAAACCCGATGGGATGAACCTCCCCAAGTGGTGGACCGTGCAACTGATGGGGTTGCATGATTCAATGATTCCTTTTCCACTGTTTTCAGCCATTGTTCTTTTCAAAAACTCATCGCCATTTCCCCTCAATCTTTGGTGGTTACCTAGAAAGATTTGGATCCCTGGAAAGAATGGGGAAGCTACTAGAACTCACTGTCCATGATTTTTAATAGGGAACCACCTCAAAAGTGATTGGTGGACATGAATCCCCACCTAAATGATGTCTGATGTCCACCAAAGGGCCCGTTGTTAAAATGGGACTCTGTGCAACTGAAGATTTTTTGCAGCTTTGGGACTTGCTCACCGATTCAACCAAGCCGCGGTTGAAGCGGAGGGCGGACCCGGCGCTGCAGCTCCAACGCCGGGCCATCTAAGATCCGAAGCGAACATTTTGCGGGTCGAGATGAAGAAACACCCCTTGGATGTGCCTCAAAATGCGTTGGGAGCCAAATTTTGTGGTGCTTGGTTTCTTGTTTCTGAACATATTCTGGATGCTTCCTTCAGGGGGTTGTTTGAAATTGAGGAGTCATGCAATTCTTGAACAGTCAGCCTCACAATTGGTTCGAGGTAATCACCAGAACGAACCTCACCAGAAGGTTCCCCTACAAACCAAAGGCAAACAAGAAAGGTCTCTTACCCCGTGAGATTTCCCAAAAGGCCGAAAGGCCCCAAAGTTCCCGACCAAACAAAGGGAAGCACAACCGCATCGCCCGATTTCCAGTCCGGCTCGGGGTAAGAATCAACTGCATTCCCATCCCAAGACGAGCCAATTTTGGAGGAACCTCCTTTTGTAAAGCCATTTTTTTTGGGTCATTCTGCCAATGTGCAGAGTCAATCAGGGATGCCAAGCCTAAGTCGCACGACGCTTACAAAGTTGTAGAGGGGCGTACAGGCCTTGCTTTGCCCATGAAAGCACATGGTACTGTGGATTCACACAATCATGCACCAGGTTTTGTCCATCCACAGTAGGACCCTACCTGGGCGCCTCTCAAAATAGGGGTCCCCCAGTAAGGGCTGAATGTATATGTCCAAATATACGGACCTACACAAGCAGCCTTGGCCTATGGCAATGGCGTCCCTTTGCTTTCCTTTTACCACACGGGCCCATGGCTTTGAGGCCAAAAACCTCACGGATGGGTTATCCAAGCAGCTGAAGGCAGCTCCGAGGCCCAAGAATCGCAGGTCCGCCGAATCCATGGCATCACTCGCGGAAAGGTCTTTCGTTCTCTGCCGCCATGTTTCAAGATGATTTAACTCCTAAATCCTAAGGGGGTACCCTCAAGATAGAGGTCTTTACCACCAAAGCCAGGGGGTCCATGAGACCCCCCCACACTGTTCTTAGACCAAAGCTGACTAGAGGAAACATAGCCACCTCCAAATGGGATTCTCAAGATGGTTGGCCTTTGGTTTTCTCTGCCACAAGGGCACCTCCAAAAACCACATGGAACCATGGAATCAAGTGTTCCAGTGAAGAGAAACATGGCAAGCCGGTATTGTTTGAGCATCTTTGGGTTTGCCTTAGGCATTGGTGTGGGCGCTGGCTTTTGGGTGTTGGTTCGCTTTTGTGGCGTTGCAACCGAAAGGGAATACAACTCCTCTGAGTCTCTGGTTTCAGCTTCTCATTCTGCAATTTCGGTCAAAAGCAGCGGGGATGCGGGCCGGGGGATCAAACCCCCACCTTTCTGCGACACAGATTTAATGACTCCAAACCTGCGAAAACACAGAGGAGGGATCCCGATTTGATGTCTGCCAGTTCTACCACTCCAAAACTTGAACATTTTGAGAGTGATGTGAGTTTTGTTGACCACCTGCTGGTTTGACAAACACCAGGCAGCCCTTGGCGGTTTGGATTGGTTTGGATTCGGATTGAACCCTGGCTGTGGCTAGATTGACCTCTGATCCAACCATCCAAGCCTATTTGACCTGCCGAACTCTGGATCGATCCCCGAACTGGACGGCACATTGGTCTCACAAACGGAAACGCAACCCCCTGGTGTTCTACACCGCGGTTGGAGCTGCCTCGCGGATCTCTCTGAGATTCCTTTCCCACATCAAGTTTTTACACCGAAGTTGGAGCCGCCTCGCGTTGTTTTTTCTTTCTCAGATCTTTCGACGAGTTTGCCAGGCCTTTGGCGATCACTGAGAGCTCATGACCAAAAAAAAATCTGCTTGTCCAAAAGCACCAACACCGCCAAAAAAGAGGGGAGGCCACCAACAAAACCAACAGGTAACAAGGGGGGAGAGATCTCTTGCGTGTTCAACTTTGTTTGGAACGCTTTGTTTTTGAAACACAAAAATGCCACAAAAAGAACACATTTTTCTCTGTCACAGGGCACAGCAAAGTCCCAGGCGATTGGTGGAGCTGTACCTGTCCCTTTGGCATCCTTGACAAAGAATTGCCTGAACCCTCAAAATTCCAACCTAAAAATGGGCTTGACCCCCAAAATTATGGGGTAATATCCAATTTTTATGGGTAGTTTGAGGGTCCAGGTGGACATAAACGGAAAAGCGAGTGGATTTCGATGGCGGGCATTCCAGGATTCCAAGTTCATGGGGCTGAGACGCTTGAACACTCCAAAGCAAGCCATGCATAGCAACAGTGACATGTCAACAGATCGAGGCCCCGTTTTTCGTGTTGAAAGTCATACATTTCATCACACTCACTGAGTCTGTCGTTGTCAAGCATGCTGGCAAACTCAGTTGATTTGGTTGAAGGAAGGTGGTAGGGAAACCAAGCTCGGGTATTGCAGGCCACGACTTGCGCTCTGGATTCCCTGTTCTCCAGTGCTTGCTCCTCATAACATGTCTGAAGCTATGGATGCCGAACCACGCCTTGCTTTCTTAGCTTGCTTGCTGCTTTGGCTGTCTGCCTTGGCTTTGCCTCGGTTTTGCTCGGCTCGCTTGCCTTTCCAAAAGGCTCTGGGCATCAAAGGGAGGCCGTTGGAACTTAAAGGTGGGCTGCAGAACCGGAAGCCTTGAGCAGGTCTCGAGTGATATGCCGCAGAACCCAAGGGTTTTTTGCCCAAAAGGGCTGGCTCCTCTCAGTGGACTGTTCCTTTCCCATCTTCAAGATTCAGCCCCCCTTCACACGCACACACACACTCCCTAGCACTCGGGCCTGAAGTTGCATCAGGACAGAGCACAGCACCTCAGGCAGGCCCGTGAGATATGGCCTATGGTCATGGCTCCCCTAACAGGAGTCACTGAGCATAGATGCGACGCGTGTAAAAACGCTAGGAAAAAAAACGTGCAAATGCAAGCGGGCTGAAAAAGGTGGCCCTGTGCGTGAGTCAGACTCTTCCGCATGAGCGCAAACTACCTCGGTCGAGACGCCCGACGGAGAATGACTCGGAGCGGCGGAGCCAGGACCTTTGGCACGGACGCACGCGCTGGTCGCAACATTAGTCCGTGTGGCAGGCGTAGCACTTTCGCAAGGTCAGGTACCGATTCATGGCAGGCGCAGCACTCTTGCACAGTCAGGTAGACAAATAGCGAACTAGAGAGACACAAATAGAAAGAGAGAGACAGAGAGAGTGAGCGAGCGAGAGAGGGAAAAGTAGAACTCGAAGCTATAGTTTTCTCCTTCCTTTGAAACTTCCGTCCCCCAGGGTCAGCCGGACTTTTCTGGTAATGGTTATTGAGGATCCTTACTCCCAGGTGGATGACTATCCCTGTTCACCTGAAGTAAAGGTGTCTTCTGACGATGGCACGTATGGCTTTTGCTTTTTGAGGCTCGGTGCACCTTTTTGGGGATTGCTAGGAAGGAAAGCCAGCCGGAACCAGCCATTGTAGAGCACCCCTTGGAGAATCTCCTTCAACGAAAGAGAGCTCACAAGCAACCAAAAGGTGCTGGCTGAAAACGGGAACAGGGACCCTGGAAAACCCTGAGATTGAGTGCAGCGGTCACCAGGTCTCTGCTACCAGTGGGTTCTCCCCAGCCCTATCGTGGATTTTCGGGCAAACGAGACGATGGGTCAAGGGCACCGGAAGAAAACCATCCAAAAGAAGCAGGAGCCAAAGCGGTCTTCTTGCTTTTGACCGTGCAAGTTGTGTTCAAACAGTTTGGTAAGGCTTTGACTAAGTTGGTGAATCGCCCAACTCCTTTTGACCCTAAGCAGACTCGCCTCCACTTGCTAAACATTCTCCTGGGTTTAACGGAACACCCGAAAAGCCGGAAGAACCTCTCGGGTCGAATTGCACGCATATTTTTGGTGAGTGCTCCCTCAACAAATTTACGGGTACACAAAAACATATTTTTGGGTCTCCAGGCAACAAGTCTGCTGACCTTTCCTTTGCCGCTTGCTTCGCCGAGCTTCATCGACGGACCCCCCCCCCGTCACCCCGTCGAGGTATCGAGGCATCGACAGCTCTGGCTTCAGCATCGCCTCGGAGAGCTGGTGGACCAGAGGATTGCCGCCTCGATCCGGCGGGAGTCGACAGAAAAAACTGGGGAGGAGGGTCGAGGGTCCTTCTAGATGTGTCTCACATTTTCTTGGGCTGGGGTAGCCTCACGCCACACACCCAGCTCGAAAATACTGTTCTGCTGCTGCGTTTCGGCTGCGGTCTGTTTTCCTTGGCTAACAAATCCGAGTCGCAGCCATAATTCATGCAGCTAAAACCAAGGACTTCGCAAGTAAAGTTAAGGATTCTCATGCTGTGGATGAACGAATCCCTGAAGGAAGTGAAACCGTGGTTGAAACCGTGGTTTGTTGGCAACGCTGGGGAATCGATCTTCATTCTCTTGGGTTTCTGAGTTCGGTGGTGCGAGACGCGGAGACGCGCGTTGATTTCTCTGAAGCCTCGGCACCAAAACCACACTGGGAGATTCCAAGCACACCAATGGGGCAAGCGATTCCATGAAGGGTTTGGGGCAACCCACAGTTTAACATGGAACCAACAAAAACACCCGTGCTTTCGAGGAAGTTCTCGTTTGAGAGCGGCCCAGCCCTGTTAATTTGTAGGGGAGTACTCAGGTTTGCAGAAAAAAATCGATGGGAGTTTGGGGACACCTTCCACATTGGATGTCTGGCCTTCATCATCCCAGAGGAGACTTCCTCAAGAAGGGGGGACCAAGGTTGACGTAAACACATCGATCGAGGACTACCAGGTTGCAAGCACGAGGCCAGAATGTAAGGTCAACCATGCAAGACGTCTTAGAAGTGGAAAATCAGAAAGCCCAAAATAAGGTCTATCCCCCAAAAGAAGATTCCTCTCGTAATTGGGGTCGTCTCTTTCGTTCCGTCGCTGAAGGAAAACCATATGCACGCCGTCGCTGAAGGAAAACCATATGCACGCAGCTCCAAGGGCTCTTTGGTGAGGCGTTCGCCATGCTTTTCTAAGGGCCTTTCCAATACCACCGTGTCTTGTTGGGAAAAAATAATTCATGTGGGTGGTGTCCTGATATTTTTAGGCACAATGGTAGTTTTCCAGTTGGCTTGCCTTCAACACTAGAAACAAGGCTCCAAGAAGAAGAGCAACCCATGGGTTGTAGGTGACATGCTGGTGCTTGGGGAATCCCTTAAAGGACACCAAGCCGGGGATGGTCTATCTTGCTCTCATTCCAATTCTCATGCCCTGCCTATCGAACCATCCAGCGACCCCTCGAGATTTCGCCTGCCACCCCATTGGCGGGTTGGAGGGCGAGATCCGTCGACTGCGACATCGCCATGTCCGCGGCGTGCCGGCCTCGGACGGAAATTCTCGTGGGTCTCCTTTCCGAACGAGTGGATGGGCTGAAAAAGGTAGCAGCACTTTGGTTCAGGCCACCAAAATGGTCCAAACCCAAAAAGTGACGAAAGTCCGAAACGGAACTCTGGAAGTGTGGCGGTGCCCTTGATACAGGAGGAATTGGAAGGTGGTGGGTTGGCCTTTCCCTTTTAGGCACGAGTAGATGGAAGAAGTTCCTTGAAAGGGGAAGAAGGCCTTTTGTAAGGGGTCCAGGGCCGAGTAGACACAAATCCCATGCGAATCGGATACTCACAGCAAACTTGGGGAAAGCGCTCAGGTTGGCACCAGTTGACCCTTTCGCTACGATCGGGTCTGACCCATCCCAACGCTGCAACCCCAAAATGAGCCATGCATCACGCAACCATCTGGCGAACTGCTCATCTCCGGGGTGCATATTATAGCCTTATGCCTGCAGCCTTATATATTGCCTTATACCGCCATACATCGCCTTGAGCAACGTCGTACAGGTGTATGATTTGTTTTACCCTTCCAGAGCCTTCATAGCCTTGTATGCTCTCTTAGTACAACCTGTTATATCCTTTTTAGCCTTACACAGCCGCGCCTTCCTTTGACAACAGCTTTGCATAGCCTTGTATACCCTCAAACAACCTGATATCGCATTGTACAGCCTTGTCATGATCTTGCATTGACATAGCCTTGTATAGCCTAGCCATGCTGTTGCTGACGTGGCCTTGTGTGGCCTTGCATAACTGACGCTCTACTAGAGTAAAGGGAGCGGCAACCAATCTTCGGGCCTTCCCTTGGAAAATCGCCGGATTCTGAAGGCGAAAGAAAGGGAACCAAGCCAAGAAAGGAATCTCCACCCAACCTGAATTCAGAAACGGCTTTTAGGGGACCCCCACAATAGTCATCCTGCTTTTGGTTTCCCTTTAAGACCCAATGCACCCCCCAAAGACAGACCCATCGCCCTCGATTCGATGGCGCCTCTGATGCTGGTTCGCCTCTCCTTGCTCTGCTTCGAGAGCTCGATGTCAATCACCTCGGCCGGAAAATCATTCGCGACGGGCCAAAGGAAAGCAACGGGAAAGCCGATCCTGGACCCTCAAACTACCCATAAAAATTGGATATCACCCCATAATTTTGGGGGTCAAACCCATGTTTAAGTTGGAATTTTGAGGGTCCAGGATGCTTTTTTGGGGTCCTGATTGATGGGAGAATGTCCGCTTCTTGCGCCCAACCAAAATTATGGGCCTCTGATGTTTTGGGGTCCTGCTTGCGCGAATCTCCGCTTCTCGCACCCGATCAAAATTAGGGCTTCTGATGCGAGTCCCCAACGTAAGTGCCAAACAAACAATGGGTTCAACATGTTTCAACCATGGGTTCTTATGTGGTGCAGGATTTCGTCCATCCACTGTATTTTGACACTTCAAATTGTCCTCAAGGTTGAAATTGCCCAACCATATAGATCGGATTGAACGTGGGAATTCTTTTCGGCCAAAAGGACACTCATTTGGAGACTCAACTTTGGAGAACCTGTATCTTGCAAGCACATTTTTATTCGGAGGACACCCATTCAAAAAGAGCCTCAGGTGATGTTGAAAGCCACCTTGAACTTGCGCCACACCCGCCTTCCGAGTTCTCGAATATTTGCCCCCTTGAACATCACGAGGAATCTCACCTATTGGTGCAACAAGTGACGTTTAAGTTGGCTTAGGGAAATATGGGAACCCCTGAACCAAAGTGAACACTTCTTGCCATGCAATGGTTGTAGGCTCTGCCAGTTTCTTTTCCCTGGGGCACAGAAAGGTCCCAGGGGCATGCCGTTTTGTACAAGTCTCATGTGAGCCAGCGTCGCAGTCCGTGAATGCTTGGAATGGGCAGTGCAGCATCCTGGCTTTTGTGGGTTTCTCAATCGACATGAACCCCCATAAGCAGCTGAAAAAACAATCAAGTGACTTGGAGTTGGATCGAACGGTGGTAAATGTGGTT
Source organism: Effrenium voratum (assembly GCA_963377175.1). Lineage (NCBI taxonomy): Eukaryota > Dinophyceae > Suessiales > Symbiodiniaceae > Effrenium > Effrenium voratum. The sequence goes on along the minus strand of CAUJNA010000446.1, from coordinate 69,042 downwards.
GGTTGAGCTAGATCCCAGCCCGCCGTCAACTGTTGAAACAAAGATTTGAACAGACCTGGTTGCTCCCATTTGACCCCGACACAAGGCTACCTGGACCCTCAAACTACCCATCAAAATTGGATATCACCCCATAATTTTGGGGGTCAAACCCATGTTTAAGTTGGAATTTCGAGGGTTCAGGTAGACATTTCGAAGCTAAGCCCTGCGATTTTCTTCCCAGCCATCCACTCGGAGAACCCCCGAACACCCGTGGACCTGGGCCGGTTGCTCGGGGTTTCCCAGCCCAAGCGCGATCGATCGGCCTGTGTGGCAAGCTCCTGGTGGACGCTCATGGGATCGCCACCTCACAATTCCACGGAAATGATTCTGAACTCACTGGCTGAGTGGATAGTCCAAAAAAAGTCCAAGCTTTATATGTACCACTAAAATGGTCTTCCCCAAAAGTTTAAAGTTCATGAACTCAGGAAATGATTCTGAAAATCCAAGATGCTTGGCATTCCCTGCTAACTACTTCATTTCAAGGGAGTCCTTGATCTCGTTCTGCCATTTTTTTTTGTCGGAGATTTTCTCGTTTTCGCTCCCGGGGAGGGTAGATTAAGCTGTATCTGACCGCATTTTTTCCGATAAGATTCGCCAGTGGATCACAAGCATTCCGTGGGTTTATGGCGTTCGGTTCTGCTCCAGGCACAACAATGCCCATGCTGTACAGTATTTCCTTAGAAACCACGCATTCGTTTTGCACCCGGAAACTTAATCATCCGTAGACTAAAACGTATGCCCAAGCAGAGCATGTGGCAGCGTGTGAAAGGTGCCCCCCCCCAAAAAAAAGAATATGGTCCGTTTGTCTTGGGTTCCTTGCCATTTCGACCGAAATGGGCGAGGGGTTGGGGGAAATTTCCGAAGGCAAAAACTTGTTCTGCCGTGCGGCGGAGATACGACTTGAACTCCTCGTAGCTGATGCGGTTGTCCTGGGGATGGGATGTCAGGGAATGCGGGAGGCTTGGCGATTGTTGTCGGGTGGGGGGTGGGTCCATGGCTTCTTATCATATTAAGACTCTTATCCTGGGACAAACCCACAACAGACCATGACCTAAGGTCGTAGCAAGGTGCTTCGCTCTCCCAACGACTCCAAGGCCTCACGAATGCCTTTTCCTTTAAGATGGACATCGCATCATTTGTTTGGGAAAGTTCCACAATGAACTCCAGCAGGTTTGGTTTCCTGCTAAATTCCAAATCCAACACCCCGAGCAAGGTCCATGAATTTAACATCAAACGGTTCCATCTAAATCTGGATGGTGGTTCACACAGGGGTAAAAGTTGATCAATCTACTGGTGGTGTCCATTGAAACAATCGAAACGTTTGGAGGTTCTAAAAAGTGACATGGAGGAACCCTTTTCGAAAGGCTTGCCGATGCACAAGTACATTGAGTACCCCTGAGGATGCAACCAAAGCGGCCCAGTACCTGGATGTTTTGCCAAGAAACTCACCCACACCTACCCTGGTTGGGTGGGGTTTGGAACACCATCCATGTCCATGGATGGCCGGCAGCCTGGGAAATCCAATCCAAAGTCTGAACTTTTCGTTTGCCTTCCACGCTCCAAGGGAACACCGGGCCAAACAGAAAAACAGCGGCACTTTTTTTTGCCACCGGGTAGGCGAGCCGGAATGCATATCCTCACAAACAAACAATCCGTCCATTGAACCCAGGCTTTCTGGCCATGATCCTGGAAATCCCGACTAAACACCAAAAAGCTAAGAAGCTCATGCACCGGATGGCTGGGAACCGAGTTGTTACGGGTCGAGCCGGACCTCTGGGCTCGCGTGGCTCAAAGGCACGGCTCGCGCCTTCAGGATGTCCGCCTCGGCCAGCAGCTTCTCCACCTGTTCCCCTTCCCAGGTCTCTCCAAGGACCTGGCGAATCACTCGAATGGGGATGGCGACCAAAACATGGCAGGGTCTTAGCAACGTGGCAAAGCTCTTCTCATGCTTTCTTGTTTGCCTTGATTCATAGGGTTGACCTGGAACCCCCTTCATAGCCTTCGACTGTTACCTGGAAACGAATGTGCTTGGATTGTGGCTCACTTGAGGGGCTGAGTCTGGGCAATCCGCTGGTGCAATCGCACCAAATGGGCATCACCCCTGAAATCGTGCCAAAGCTTCCGAAAACCGTTGGCCATGAATCCCTCGCGAGCCCGCAGCCATAAAGCGCTACCCAAGTTGGTCTCGAGGCTGAAAAGCACATTGGCGCTTGGTTCGTTGATTTGCCCAAAACTAGGAAAACGACAATGGAACTGATGCCATGTCCCTGGCCACCATAAAATCTCATAGTTGGTTAACCAAGTAGCTCTTTTGTTAAACTTGCTGGTTCTCAGCATGAGACATGGAATGACCCCTGCAAACCTTCCAACTTGTGGTTTCCCTTCAGGAGACCACCTTTTTGGTTCATTCTCCAAACCTCGGATGGTCATTCCTTCTTGAGAACCGACAAGTACACTCGCTGGCTGAGTGGATGGCCCCCAAAAAAAGAAGTCCAAACTTTATAAATTTACCAAACTGGTCCAACCCCAAAAAGTTTGAAGCTCATGAGCTCAGGAAGTGAGTACATCGCATCCCTGCCTTTTTGCTGCTTATCTGTCAGCTGAAAAAAAGAAAAAAAACGACCCGCCGGAGCCGAAGCCAACGCCGGGGGAACGTCACGCAGGTTGGAGGCGGTGATGTACCCAGAGCCTCGGGGCGTGGAAAAAGAAATCGCTGGTGAGCTGACCTGAACGTTGGTTCTATGGTTTAAGGTTTACCTGGTAAACTCTAAGTCCTGGATTGGTGCAACCAGCTTTTGAGGTTCTCCATTGGAACTCACTGGAACTCACAGCCATTTAAGTCACAATCAAAAGCTGGTAAGAAAACGGTTGACTTCAACCCCCTTGTAAAGAAATGCAAGGTCCTTTTGTGGTTGGGACTGTCCTCTGTGACCCTCCAGTTGCCCGGATTTTGACCCTGGCTCCTTTGAGCGTTCAGTGGATTTCCATGGAAAAAGGGGCACTACATGTGTGTGCTTGTCTTTGTGTGTGTGTGTGTGTGTGTGCGTGTCTTTTGAAGGCAACCTCTTTGAGGCTCATTTAAAGGGAAACTCATGGGAATGAAGGGCCCAGGTCGCGAGAGTGAATGTTGACAAGACCTTTACGGACGTTCAGCCACCGATGCCCCCGATTTTCCTGCACTATTGCCACCGAGAATTTTCACGGGTGGTGTAACATGCTTTTTCCAACTTACAAATTGCCCACCAATTTCGTGCAATATGATAGTAACACAACAGTTACATCCAAGTGAAAGGGGAACAAGGGGAATGGCAAGGCTTTTCGGGGGACCCGTGGGTTCCAGCAAATGGGTTCCGAAATCAGATGCGATGCTTTCAGTGCCCAGCTGTCCACGTCGAACTTCTTGAAGGCTGCCTGAGCCGATGCATGCACACGAAATCCATGAATCCGAGTTTGGCTCAGGTTTTTGATCTCTCATGGGACCTAGTTTCTGATTTCGCTACCCCCATCTTCCTCAAGTCTTGGGTTCCACGTTCGGGAGGCTACTTTCTCTTCTCAGCAAGAGCATCTCTTTCCGTTCGGGGCCACGAAAATATGCCTGAACCCTCAAAGTTCCCTTAAAAATGGGGTTGACCCCCAAAAATATGGGGTGATATCCAGGTTATAAGTAGTTTGAGGGTCCAGGTGTGTCCACCTCACCCCCCGAAAAGCCAATTCCGCCCTCCGCCACTTCCCCTCGTCTCAGATTTTGCCCAACTGGGCGCAAGCTCCGCTTGCCAATCCCCCGGGTCCCGGGCCTGCAAAAGATGATCGTGCAGCGAAATGCGGGTGTTGACCTCACACGTCTCACAGCCAAAATTTCACGTCCAAGATGTGGGATATTTAGAGCCCCCGGGTTTTGGTTTGTTGAAATTGAGCGGCTTCCCTCATGTCCTTCCTAAATGGACCAACAGTTTACAACCTCATTTGGGTGTGTCTTTCCAAAGCAGACCTGGTTTTCCCTCTTGGTTTCCCTTGAAGGCACAAGAAAGGGCTACCCTCAAAAGAAACACCTCTCTCGTGAACAAAGCTGCACGGCTTTCCTGCCAACTTTGCCTTAATAGCCCCATAATCAGAGAAATCAGAGACCCCCCCAAAATGAATGAATCACCCCGCTAAACGGGGCCTGACCGTTGTGGTCCTCTAGATTCATCCGAAATTATCATGGACAAGAGGCACATGGAGAGTCTAGCCTGCACACGGGATCTTTCATGCGAGCGTCCAAAATGGCGGGTTTCCTTTTTGGGTTCCCTTCACCCACCAAAAACGGGTCTCAACAAAAGACAGACCCACATGGATCTCGGGTGACACACCCAACATCACGTAGATGTCTGGATGTTTTTGGCGCCTTTCGGATACAAAGACCATTGGCACAACTGGCTTGGCCCAAGCCCCTAGCCTCCACTTTTTCCAGCTCTTTTTGTGGGAAACACCGGGCTTTCCAGGGCAAACACCTCCTTTTGTTAGTCAGGGGTTGACCACATTCCCTAAACCCAGGCCGGGTATTTGGAGCAGGGGTCACGCGGCCAATCTGGTTTTTTGAGGCCCCCACCATGGCGGCCAGAAAATCGGAGTAGTGGATCTCCTGAGATCTGCTCGAGCCGAAGGACTTTGGATCCATCTGAAAATTCCAGTTCCTAGATAGCAAAGTTGCGATCGCTTTTTTCAGTCACTGTTGCTGGTTTTTGGGGTAAAGTGCGGAAAAAAAGGCAGCAACTGGCGATCCAGGTGGTACTTCTTTCATTTTCAGGGATCCTTCTTTTGGCAAAACTTGCGGAACGTTGAGGGAACCTGAAAGTGGTTTCCCCAACGAATGGGCGAAAGGAATGGGGGATCATCTGTTGAAGAAAAACATGGCTTCGCGCAGAGGAACGCTGGGGAAAGTCTTCCAAGGAGCTGCTTGCTTCCAAGGTCCATCGGTCCATGTCTATTACCCTCTCTACCACGAACATGGCATCTAGTACCTGGGTCCCTCCAAAAGGACATTTATCCAGGTACCCCTCCCCGCAGGTGCCACAGGCAATCCCGAGCTTCCATAGAGCGCTAGACGTTTGTGGCTGGAACGCATCTTAGGGGAAGCCCCGTTGGCATATTGAACTCCATCGACAGCACAGAGGGTTGTGTCTAAGAGGAGCGCCTGCAACGCTTGGCTTTTTGGTTTCCTATCCATAAAGGGGTCCCTATTTCTTTGTCCAAATTCAACCACCTGTGGCCACATCGGTTACCTGAAGGGCAGCGGATTAGTGGGGGCCCAGTTCCAGCCCAAGCTTGTTTGGGCGGCCTGGACTACATCATGTTGGTTGTTGGTTCATATCGAGTGGGGTCTAACAGTATTCAAATGGGTCAAAATTCGCCGTTGGACACGCCTGAAGATTTGAGAATCTCCCCACCCCCGCAAAGCCACATGAGGTCCAACCAAGTTGTAAGTTGTCGGACCTGCGACTGAGCCGACATTTTGGACGTGGAGAGGTCCAACCATTCTAAAACACGTTCCAACCATTAAAACCAGAGGTCGGTTCTCATGTACCACAAGCAGGAGCAACGAAGCCAGCAAAAACATGTTGAAATCGGGGCCGTTTCAATCTTCCACAGCCCTGTTCACTTCCAAGGACCAAGAACATCTGGGAATCAAAACATCCACACAGGGCAATGAATCAACAAACATGTAACCAACAGTGCAGGTCTGGCCAGCATGGCCCTTATTGGACTCCGCTTTTTAGCCGCCTTGTCGGGGGATGTTTCAAACGGCCCACTTTTTTTTCTCCGACCCCAGGCTGCCATAGCCCTGCTGAGTCTTTTTGGAACATGTTTTCAGTTGGACATGCAGCTCCACATGGAATTCCCCAAACGTCCTGAAATGGGACAAAGACCTGCGGCGGGAACGGACATGGCCGATCCTCGTCATGGTTGGAGTCCAGCGCGTCGAAGATCAACCGAGTCTCCTGCACGGTCTTCTTGGGTGTCGCTTTTGGGGCGCCTGTCTGGTCGGGGCCCTCTGTTGGTCACACAAAAAAACGCCTTGCCAGAGGCTTAATTCATACCCAGTGGCGGATTCACCACCGGCCACCCGTTCCGAAGCCCAGGGTTCACCGGTCACTTCCAGATCCGGAGCTCAAGTGACGCTCCGCATGCCGGCTTCAGAACCGCATGCGGCTTGGTTCAACAGGCCTCCTACACTCACATCCCATGGGCAAACTCAGGTCCCATGAACCAACTCCCAGAAAGCCGCGCCAAATTTTTCGGGCCCGGAAATCCGCGAGCTTTTTTCCCATGGCTTTCCATCGGGACTTCAGGGTTCTGAGACGAAATGTACCTGCTTTTCCTTCCGTTTCTCGGCGTGGAAGGGGACCCTTTGTGGGCTTGACCCGTTGACCCATTTTTGGTGGGAACCCAGGCGAAGAGGAGAGATTCGGGGCCGCTGAACACCTGTTCCAGTGTTGCCAATGACCAGGGGTGTCTGTCGTTTTTGGAACCTTCGTATTGAAATTGGGAAACCAACGGGAACCGAACCCGCCTATTTTCGGGGTCCGCCCATTTAGACACAGCCGAAATAAGGCAACACAGACAAAACCAAATATCACAACCCAAACCCCCAACGGCAACCTGAGATTTTGGGGCCAGTTCCGGCTTTCCGGGGTTTCTCTGGAGCGATGCATCCCCGGTCCCAGCTCCAAACCCGAGCAGAAGACGGTGCCTCGTTGGAGATGTTGAACTTGCCGGCCAGGACCTAGGAGACGTGTCGTGAGACCGATTCAACCCCTCCGTCGGCTCAGACACAGCGGGAAATCTCCTTCCGCCAGTCAGAGGGCAAAAGAGGACACGCATTTGGTTGCCGTCCCCCTCAAGCCAAGCCCCAAGCGAGGAAACGCGACGCAGCACTGGAGCTCTGAAGCTTCCAGTGCATTCCAGTGGATTCCCTTTGAGAACTTTCAAGGGGGTTGCCGACCACGTGAAACCTTCGTGAATCCTTCCTGGAGGTTCGGGGGGGAACTCGCCCACAAAGTCCAAAGGCCTCAAGTCCAACTGAAGTCCAAAGGCCTCAAGTCCAACTGAAGTGTTTTGGCAAACCTCACATTCTTTCCCTGTGCTAGGACACCTTTGTCAAAGGGCGTGCTCAGCAAACCCACGCGGACATGTCGGGAGCCCTAAAACGGACAATCGACATGGGGGGGGACACACCGCACCGACCAAACTCGACCGTGTAAAAAAACAATATATAGATATGGGGGGGGGGGGAACACGCCAGACTTGGCATCCCCGGCCTGCTTCAGGTCTCCCATCTTGATGGTCCCCTGCCTCGGACAATCTGAGGAACGGAAGGCCACCGAATTTTCGGCGGGTGCTTGGCTCTCTGGGGTTGCCACTGGATCGCCGAGTTGCGCTCGCCTCTTTCCGTACACTTTACCTAAACATCAGTCACCGTTGCTGGGAAGAAGCCATCGCAACTGGCGATCCGGTTGCTTGTTGAAATGAAGAGGGAACCCACTGTTCTTTTTTTTGGGGAGCCAAATTCTTAGCTGAGCCATATCGCGTGCTACGGGAAACCTGGGCTGCATTCAGGGGTTGATCTGCTCCCTCACAAACATTTCTGCCGTTCAAACTGGGGCAACCGAACGTTTTGAGGGGCTGCCTTTACCAAGAAGGCCACTTTCCAGATTCATCTCCGATACCGCATTGTCAGGAAAGAACACTCCTTTTGGCACAGGCCTTTTCGGGCTTCCCATAGAATGCATCCATTTTGCAGGGATCTGTCCGTCTGGCCCATAGGACCTGATTTATCGAATTGTGCGGGGATCGTGGAGTTTGTCCAGCCGCAGCATGGCTTTTGGCTGTCCTCCCCCTTTCTGGCGGTAATAGCATCTTTCGGCCACTCACTTCCGATCGAGTGGATTCGCCCAAAGGAAAGGTCTGGCCACTAAAATGGGCTTCCCAACTAAATGAGTAAAGTCCGAAACGGAGCTCAGCAAGTGAGGCTATACTTTAGGGGTGGCGAACCAGAGCCCCTCGCAGCTTCAGAAAATCGGTTTGTCATCTGAGGAGCTGTGATCGATCGAGGGCCAAGAAGTCTTCGGTAACCTGGCCAGAGGATCGGGGTGGCTTCCATGTGGATGGACATCCTGCCTTGGTTCAAGATGAAAACAAGCCATAAACCTGGACTAGAATCATCATGGACAATAAATTCGATGGCACCAAACGTTGACCCAGCACTTTCTGCCTGGGTTGAAAATCCACTCCTAGCGTTGGATCTGAATCTGAAAATGGGTCCTATAGGTCCTATGTCCAACCTCCAGGAGACTCATCTTAGGTCCAAACATGCTCTGTTAACACTGCAAAGGATTCATTAAAACCCACTTCAGTACAGACTCTGGTGCCACTAAGGAACAAAGCTTGCCTTGATTTGCCCCCCAAAACATCATTAGAGAATGGCCCAACATGCGGCAAAAACCGAGCATCGGGCCAATCCAAAACCCATAGCCTAGTATTGACCGTTGGCTTTGTCTCATGGGCGCTTTCCTTTGGGCTCCCTGCAAGCTTCCCCCAAAAACCACAAAAAAAAACAATGCCCGCACAAAAAACAACAAACGCGAATCACCTGAAGCAAGAGGCACAAGCATTCGTCGAAGCTCCAAAAGAACATCGGAAAGCTACGGCCGACTTTTCTCACGCAGTTGTTTGGCGAGAATTCGGCATGTTCCGACCTCAAATGCAACAGCAATCCACAAGAAGCCCTCCAGCAATGATCTTGTTTTGGTCTAGGCACCCTCTTCTCGTGCTCTACAAATGCACTATGCGTCTCACATGTCAATGGCACGGCCGGATCACATCTGGCCTGCGCTCTCTCCTCGTTGGACAACGACCATGCCATCATCTCCATGCAACATCGGCGGAACCTGGGCGGGCGGTGCTTTCAAGACACCTGCCTCCAACTGGATTTGCATCTTTCTGTCCGTATCAATTGCTTTGCGCGATGGGCATAGACTTACTCAGTTGAGCTGGTTGGTGCCTGGGTTACTGGCCGCCAATTCCCGCCAGCTGCCGGCGTTCAGCTCCCAAGGTTTCAGTCAGATCCTAATCTGTGATCCGTTGGATGCCACCACAAGGGCAACTACCATCAGGCATAAGGAATAAGGATAGATTTTCATCAACCCGCACGCCCTTTTCAACACTAAATGTGCGCAAGACTCGCAAGGAAAATGGGGTTGCTCTCCAAACTCTCGCGACAGCTGAGAGGACAATCAGCGGTCTTCAGGTCGGGGGCCCAGTTTTCTTCATCCCCAGCCTGTCTTTTGGGTGCATCAATCACTTGGAGGTCAAACAATGATGGGCCCCTGCCGCTGAGTCCTCCCAAGCTTCCCTACATTTCCCCTTGACACATCATGCCCACGAACAAAAACCGAAAGGTTCGCCCCACAAACGGCGCCCCTCAAACCAACCTGAAACAGGGAAATTACCTCCCAAAAAAGACACAAACGCGGGTACTCCAGTTTTCCGGCAGGACCACAGCCATTCTTCAAAAAAGGGACACCACATGGAAGACATGTTTTCTCTCGGGGTGCCCACCTCCCAAAAAGAAGCGACGAGCCCCGCGCTTCGAGACTTTTCCAAAGGCCCGCAGGGCGTCGACCTGGCGAGGATTCGGAGGCGCGGCTGAGCAGTGCCGGGGGGGGGGGGGTTTAGGGACCATACCAAAAGGGTGGCTCGTGTGTTTCTAGATCGTTAAAGCAACAAAAGAGGCGGGTACCAGCTCCGAAAAGGACAAACTCAGGATGTTAGGGACAGGTTGCAGATTGATTTAGAGGAAATTCATAGGGCCCAGGAAGTCCAAAGACTATGTAAAAAACGGTTTTTCTACAGTGGACCATTCTTTGCCGCGATCACGCGCGTCACGCAAATCACGCCCGGACTCAGATCCTGGCCAGGTCATAAGAAATGAGGGGGAATGTATGTTGAACGACTATGCCTGTGTACGTGTCACAAAGAGATCTGCAGAAATTTAAGGTCCATGCGTTTTGCGCACGCGGATACAACAAGGGTAGACTGGCTGGCCCTGCTGGAGCAGATAGCGCTCAGACGACAATAGGTGTGGAAAGAAACATGAAATGCTGCGGCAAAAACGACGACTCTACAATCTGCCGTAGCATTCTGACACCGAAAACACATAATATGCTAGCACGCACGCCCACGCACACTCACATTCACAAGCCTCTAGCAGACCGTGCGCTTGCCTCCCTTCATTTTACTCTCTTTGCAGGCTCCACCGCATGGATGCCCAAGCGAGATAGAACTCACACTAGTGGTGTCACGAGCCACGCCGCCCTGTCAAATGCTGATACATGCTATGTTGCACGCAATATCACAGCAAGTTGAACGTAACAAACGCTCTGTCGCTACGCTGTTTAAAGCCCAGGCCTGCAGCCTAAACGCGATTGCAACGACATCTTGCAACTCTGTGGAACTCATTGGCTGTCGTTTTTTGTGGGCAATTTCTTGCCTTGTTTCCCTTCTTGGCTAAGCTTCCATTCATTGCTTTACTGAGACATCGTAGCAACAGCCAAGCTAATTACAGGCCGTGGCATGCACCTATGTGGTTCATTGCCGGCTGCGCCACGAGCGCTACTTGCAAAGCCCTACAAAGTTCAACGCCAAATCCGGCCATTTTCTTGGCCGATGGTAGGGGGCAGGAGCAAATGACAAACACAACGGTAAGCGCAAAACCACTCTGTCAATGTTGTTGCTGATGTGGTTGCAGCAGCGTGCTAGATCCTTGGCACGCACATCATGGCAGCTTGTTTCTGAGTATAGTATATTTGTTTTGCGGATCGCAGACACTTGCCTCATGCGCGCTTGATCGTTGACTACCGGCCTAGGCTCTAAAAATGCCAAGGCTCAGCAACCCTAAGCCAACATGTTCGGAACAATTTCGCAAAAAACAGCACGGCATCCAGCGCACAGAATCGAGATTTCGGCGGGGGTGGCAAACCACGGTCTTACCACGGCAAAGTTCGGTCTTACCGCGGTAAAGTTTGGTCTTACCACGCTTCCGTCACGGGTGCATCACGCCCCACGTTTTCCAAATTTCCCAGGCAAGTGCTCCATAGCAACTCAGTTGTCCGCGAATAATCGCCCTGCTGTGGGAAGACGTGTTTTTGAGGGCAAGATTCTTGGCAGCGCCACATACGTTCGCTTTTCGATACACGGTCCTAATTTTGGTTTATGTCACAGTAACACAGGTGCTCATGGATGTTGTCAAGCGTGCGTGGTCCTGCAGTGCATAAGACTACAGTTGTCGCCGGTGTGCCTTTGACGTTGCGCGTGTCACAAGATACAAACGGGCAACCGCAACCGCATTTAAAATACTGGTTGGAGCCATGGCGGATGGAAGCGCAACGGAGACACTTACATGTTGAAATGCTAGGAAGGATCGACACACAGTTCTACTGAGTGTAGCGGAATGGCACCTGAGCGGAAGGCGAACAGACATAACACATCGTAGTGGCTCGCACACATACTCCTACATATTGTTTATGCGCTTGATATGTAGTACGGCTTCCTACGCTCTGCAAGCTGTGAGCCTGGGTTCAGCATAACTGGCCTGAACAATCGAGAAGCACAAAGCAGAACAGCTGACCTTATAGGAGCGCACGAAATGCGCTTCAGGAGTGCAGGTTGGTATGTAGCCCCTTTTCTGGCTATGGGTGTTTTTTCATGGCTTCTTTTGGCCGGGTTGCGATGCTGCTGTTTGGTTGCGCGTGTTTAGTTGTTTCTCGGGTACGAATGGAAAGTGCGTTGCCATAGCTCATCTTCATGCTGTTGAAGCCTTCCCCTTCTATACCATTTGACCATGTGACATGCACAAGTTGCTTTCAGCCGTTCAGCCGTTTGTGTGTGCGCTTTCGGGAGGAGCTGACGGTGTTCTTTATGAAATCTGAAAGGAAGCGAGCCAGCAAGCAGGGCAGCGCAAAACGCCAACGCATGTCGAGCAAGTGGACGAGATCTAGCGCCATCGGCGTGGCAACAACCAAACATATATACCTATACTCAAATATGTTGCTGCGGAAACATTGAGCGGGGCCAACGTCCTAAAAAATGACCAATAATATTGCTGATACGGTTGGAAGAAATAGCGCAAGTCAAAGTTCGGTCTTCCAAGCCAAACTTCGGTCTTTGAACAAAGACTTAACTTTGTTTAGTCTAAGACTTCCTGGGAGGGCCCAAACCAAAAAAAGCAAGAGCCTCCGTCGATGGCACAATTTAGTGAAGCATCCGCAGTTTTGCTCCGATGATTTGCGCCCTTTGAAGGTTAGGGAAAGACCTCCAAACCCCTTCCTTCATATTCAGTTGCTCAAAAGGTCAACCTTTTGACACCTTGCCTAAAAATAGGCCAAGGGAGAAAAAAGGGTCAGGTCAGGTTGATTCGCTTCAGCTGAGTTTGACCTAGGATTTTGACTTCCTTCTCGCTTCCTGAGGGCTCTTCCCGAGTTCAGTCGGATCGAAGCTGGATTGATGGGCACCTCAAGGGTTTCTTTGTACCTGGACCCTCAAACTACCCAAAATGGGAGATCACCCCATAATTTTGGGGGTCAAACCCATTTTTAAGGTGGAACTTTGCGGGTTCAGGTGCCAAACATGTCGTCCCAAGTGGCCCAAAGACTTGGGAGATCCATTGATGACTTCCCCACAGGGAAAAGCATGGAAAGGCTATATTTAGGGCATCCACCGTATGACTTGGGTATGACGATGAGTGCACGCCCTGTGCCCACCAGCCCGTTCACTGGGAAGTTTCCATGTGATCCTTTCTTTTGAACCATTGTTCTTTTAAATAAGCTCAGGTGATATCCCCAACAGCATGCAGTGCTCTTTGTGCTCGCACCACCCCGCAGCCCTTGCAGAAGCTCGTGGAACCCTCGGTGGAACCCTGGTGGAACCCTGGTGGAACCCTCGTGGAACCTCACCTCAGGCCCGCCCCGGACCACCCCGGAGCCTATCTGGGCTGAGACCCCAAAGCTTTCAGCTGTTGGGGAAAAAGGGAAAATGGGCTTTCGGTATCTGGAAGGAAAGGAGGGGTGTCCCATTGACCCTCTACAAGAACCATGGGGTTCAAATCCCTAAACCACCAACTAAGGGTTACCTCATCTATGCAACAAAAACCGGCCACACCTTTGGCTGTTGTCCCCTTGTGCCCGATTCTTGATTCCTGTGAAGATATAGCCTTCAGCCTGTCCCCGATGGAAATCCGAAGCAAAACGCCCGAAGAAGTCGTCGTGACAAACTGCGGGGACATCTAATACCCTCTGCAAACTTACCAACCTTACTCCCCCAGAGATTAACATGGAAGCAAAGAACACTCCTTTCGCGGCCCCCTTCTGGGTTCCATCTTAACTTGTAGGGGAGCATACATAGAATCCACCGTCCCACCACCATCTGCCGACAGAAAAAAGTTGTCAGGTCCACCACGCCCTTGTCCACCATGTCCGAGGCCACTTCAGCCCTGACAGTGCACAGCGAACAGCGACTGAGTGAGGCCCAGTTTGCCTGTATCCTTGCGCAAGCAAAACTTGCTCGGAAGAATCATATCCTGGGTTTAGAAACTCATGTTGTAATAACTTTGGGGGTTGACCATTTTTAGCGGGCCCCACATCCAAGCGAAAAGGGAGTTTAAGGGGGTCAGAATCCACTGAACAACTGGACCATTCTCACCCTTTCCCTGAGTTGGCAGACCAAAAACGTGGCTCATTTTGTTGGCTTCCTGAGTTGATTGCCCTAACCGACTCCAGAATTTGTGTTTCTCAAACAACTGGGGAAGTGAGTCATATCATTCATCTCATTTCAAGATTTGATTGCCGCTCTTGACTAGTGGATCACTTTGCAGGGGATTCCCTTGCCTCCCAAAAGTGGCAAAGGGACCTCCAAAAGTTCCAGTACCGACTCCAAAAAGACCAGCCACAGGTTGAACGAAGGCAACGGTGAAACCGGGCCGAGATCACCCCGCCCAGGGCTGTGGGGAATGGAATCCACTTCTGTGATAGAACAGAAAGGGCTTCCCAAAGACTATGCTTTTCACATACAGGGGGATTCCCAAAAGTATCGCAGAAGTGGTTGGAGAAACCCCTTGATCCCACAGCCCTGACCCCACCTGTTCTTGATCCAGGTATGCTGCAAAGCCTGCGCTGCCGTGAGCCGCTTGTTGGGGTCCACCTGCGAGAGATGCGCTCGGCGAAACCCTCGCCCCGGGCGGCTTTCGCAACAGAGGGCGAAACCCTCCCCTTTGGCTTCTCCTGGCTTTTATTGCCTTTTTTGTTGGCTTTCCTGGATTTCTTTGGATTTCCCTCAGCTTCCCTTTGGTTTCTCTGTGGATTTCCCTCAGCTTCCCTTTGGTTTCTCTTTGGCATTCTTGGTTGCAAGGTTCAAACCCCTTTGATTGTTTCGTAGGACCCGGCACTGAGTCCTGGCGCTTGAGTTGGGCGCGGCCTTCCGTTTGCGTTCCGCCCCCAGCCTCGGATCCGTCGCTTGGCGCACCGCGCCGTGATAGACCCTGCCTGAACCCTCGAAATTCCAACTTAAAAATGGGTTTGACCCCCAAACTTATGGTTGGTGATATCCCATTTTTATGGGTAGTTTGAGGGTCCAGGTGGTTTTTTCTGGTCGCCCTGGCTCCAGAAATGCAAGCTTCCATCTCCAGTGAGAGCTGAACAAACATGAGTGGCGTCGTGAATTGTTTGGCGAACCCTCCTTGGCGTTACGGGGAAAGCATCGGGAAAGCCACGAGGAACACCACCCCCCCCCCCCCCCCAGTGAATCCTAGACGTTTCGCCATATAACTAACAACTTTCTTTCGGCTGATCCCTTGGGGTACCTAGGTAAAATTCGGCACTACTGGGCCAATTCGAAGCCCTAACCTCAAAGGCCAACCTTGAGGCTACCCCATCGTTGCCAGTTGACAACGGCAACCTCGGTAACCCCACAACATTGAGTCCCCCACATGGGGTTAGCCTTCTTAGGGCTTTAAAACCCTGGATAACCGAGCAGATGGGCGGATTGCAAAAAAAACAAAGCCGGTTTGGACCACAAGCGTCTCTCGAGCCAGCACCTTGGTTGCTGTTAACCCCTCTGCAACAAGTGTCACTCTCTGTGGGTTCAATGGAAAACCCAAATGATTTCCCCCAAACGCGGCAGACACTTCCCGCCTCCAGCACGGACTTCACAAACCTCGGGCGGAAAAGCCGAAGGCACTTCGCGGACAAGGCCGAGGGAGTCAGGGACTTGGAAGTCTTGCTTTCAGCGACCATCTCGGCTGGACGGTTAAAGCCGAATTCGGCCTTCTTTTTGGCCTTATTTCCTCTATGAAGGCTTGCTTGAAACACGGTTGGGGGCAGCCGGCTTCGGGGGGCGGGCCGTTTCTGCCTTATGCGGCCTTCGGTCAAGGAAGTTCTTAACCCCGGATGAATCAATCCCCGTTTAGCAATCTGCGGGTGTTCCCCTCCAAAAGTCACGACCCCATCACCACCTCATGCTAATCATGTAGGGGCTTATTAATGCTGGGTTAAAATTACCTGGACCCTCAAACTACCCATAAAAATTGGATATCACCCCATAATTTTGGGGGTCAAACCCATTTTTAAGGGAACTTTGAGGGTTCAGGTACTCTCTTTCCAACGGAAGCGGACCGGGCCCTGTCTTCCTAACATAAGTAGCAACCTTGCAATCCTCAGCCTCGACGGGCAGGGTCTTCCAACAAACGGCTCGTTTTGTTGGCATTCTTTCTTTCCGGTTTTCTCACCAGTGGCGCCTTTCCAATCGATTTTCCAGCACGAAGTCAGTCTTGGGAAGGCTGACGTCTCCAACAGAAAATCTCAACATGGGCCTTTGGCTTCTCTTTTCGCCAGAGCTCCAGGAACACAACCTCGAACATGAGGTTAACCGCCGGCCACAAAAAACCAGACAGCCCCCCCCTTTTAAAAAAAGAGGGAACCGAAAAGAGCAAAAACACAAACGGGGGGGGGGGGGCGGAAAAAGAAAAAAACAAACAGAAAGATCCACCTCCCTCTGGCTTCACCAATTTTTCTGATTCCCTGACTGGGGCTCTGCACTGGCGACCCTCCAGGGAGATGGTGCTCCATCTCTCTGGCTTCAGGACGTAGTGCCTGGCGCGAGAGGGAATGACCTGTGGGATGCTGGGAATTTGATGCGTTTGGGGGATTCCCTTAAAGGAAGCCAGAGGGCGTTCGATTTTTTCTGGCTGCTTTTTTTTTGGGGGGCAACGACTGAGAACCCGATTCTTTGGAATCAGAAGCTGACTTGGTCCCAAGCACTAAGCACCGAGAATGGTCGCTTCAGGAAACAAACCGGTGAACCAGAGGTTGAGTACCCTTTCCACCAACATAACACCTGGGGCCTGGCTCCCCTGGGGTTCAAGTCTGTCGGTGACCTTCCAAATCCAGTCAGGTCGTTCGCCCCAGTACTGTTGACCCCTGATTAATACCCCGATCAAGGGGGTCCCCTGGATTCCCCACTAAAACGGGGGCACATGGGGCTTAATGCGCCTCAGAGGCCATCCCATCCACCGCAAATGGTTTCGGCCGGATTTTTTGTCCCGTGAGGGCTTCTACATGGGTGCCTCGGCTTTTGTCAGGAATCGGACCAGGACCCCAAAATGGCGCAACGTTTCTCTTCCTGTTTTCCTAAAGACACATATGCACACAAACAAGGGGTACGAATGTACCAACTCCAAAAAGAAGAGCCACCCTTATCGGGCCATGGCCTTTCCACAAAACGACCGCCCATAATACCAACCATCAACGAACCCAGGCTTGCAACCCCTTTAGGAATCAAAACCGCCTGGATCGCCAAGTTGCCTTTGCTTTTCTCCAGACTCTTCACCCAAACAAAAGTGACGGTAGCTGGTTTTTCAAAAGCGAAAAACCACTTGCGATTTAGGTGACGTTGATTTCAGACTCCATGATTGAATCTGTTCCATTTGCTTCAGCCTGAAAAATAGACCATCTCTCGAGTGATTGGATTCCCTTTAACACCACCAGGCTCAGGTCAAAAAAAAGCAAAAGACCAGGCACGATTCATTTCAGCGGATGGACGGTCTTTGGCGCACATGTCGCTTTTTCCGAGGTCCGCGGTCCTTCTTCGCTGTCGCCTTCGTGGCAGAGGTCCGTCTCAGCCTAGGCTTCCGGCTCGCCTCCCAGGGCCATGGCCGCGGGGCGCTTGTCCGGGAGCCGCGCCAGGATCACCGCCGTGGAGTGGGAGAAGGGCTCCAGGGAGAGCTGCTCCAATGGCTTGAAACCCGCCTCGCGGCGGGGTTCAAATCCCAAGGGAAACGAATCCCTTGACGAAGTCTTCTTCCACCCCCCCCCCCCCCCCCGGAAAAGAAACAAACAAAAAAAAGAAGCTAGGTGGCCCAACAGAATCACAAAGGACCTCATTTCGGCCAATGGCAGGCGGTCGTCCCCAGACAGTCCCATATGTTTGACCTAAATGGTGGCCCAAAGAAGGGAACCGACAGTCAGAAAACAAAAACACCCCACATACTCAACTCACGTGCCGAGTGGATGGCCCCAACAAAAGTCCAAACTTTATATGTACCACTAAAATGGTCTTCCCAAAAAGTTTAAAGTTCATGAACTCAGGAAGTCAGTCAACCATGATTGCAAAACCTTTCCAACCCTTGATATGGAAGCCAACCCCCTCCCCCCCCGGACAAAAGCACAACATCCAACAGGTGATACTTCTCCCCGAGAGAGGGGATCCCGGAAGAACTGGAGAACATGAGAAAAAAAAGCAGAAAACACAAACAAACACAACAATAACAACATGAGGACATAGGTCCAGCAGTGGTGAAGTCGATTCCCTGTTTCCGAAGTAAAAACACATCATTCCAGCAAATGGCCCAAGGCGGCAGGTCCCCAAAGGGTCCATAGTTTCGACAAGCTATATCAGCCAAACGTTGCTTGGTCATTGGTGGCTAGCTCTGCCATGGCAGTTTGCCTAGCGGACCTGGCGGGATCCATGCGAGATTGGAAAGCACGTAGGCTAGCTGAGAGAGATGTGAACATACTCAACCATGTTTAAACAACCTGTCCAACCCTTGGTATGGAAGCCAAAAAAGAACTTGTTGGTTGTGGCCCTACAAATGACGAGAACCAAACAACCACTAAAACCGATGCCAACAACAGCAATGCAACCTCCATGTGGCAGAAAAAGAAGCTCTTTGCAGTAGGGATAAGCAAGACCAAGACCAGCACAGGAAATACAACAGGACGTTTTTGTCATGTTAGGGAACACCCCCTCCCTTAAAACATAAGGGTGGCACCAAGAAGGGTACCAAGTCAGCAAACTGACATTTTCACATCCCCGCCTGACGTATACACGACACGCACTGGGCGAACACAGCTTCCTGTGGATTGGGACTCCCCTCCGCATTGATGTGCACCATCACCTTGCACATCTGGCAAAAAGAGATGGGTGTCTTTTTTGGGGGACCCGGGATGGTATTTTTCTTTTCGGTGTCCATATACCATCTCAGAATCCAGCAGGGAAATCATGAAAGTTGGGACATGGGCATGCGTGTTGCTTTGAGTGTACCCTTTCGGGCTTTAAGAGAAGCGATAAGGAAACCACGCATTTGGGGGGTCCTTTCTTCTCAAACAAACACACATATCCAAACGGGGCTAACCTCCTGTAGGCGTTCCTGTTGTTTGCAGAGAGAAGGCTACCTTTTGAGACCTCAAATGCTTGAGATTCGGTCCGGGTTTGGGAATGAACTCAGTCCCCTTAACGAAAACCACTGGGTTTCCCTTTTTTTTGTCTGGCAAGGTCAAATCCCTCTAGGGGTACCTCCCCCATTCTTTCCAGGGACCCTTCTTTCCAGAAAACCTCCGGAAACCCAGAGCAAACGGCTGGTGCTTGAAAAGAACGATAGTTGAAAAGAATGGACAAGGAATCAACCCTAGAATCCCGCCGTTTTTTGCTCTGAGTCGCATGTCCAGTTTTGCCAGGTCTGCCCAAACCTGGCCGACACTGCTGCAGTCGGAGAAGGAGCTCGTCGTTTGCGACGGCAGAATACGTGGTGGACAGCATCAGCGCATCGGCGACACCCGCATCACTGAAATCCTTGTAGTTTGTCAAACCGAAGGGCCTCATAAAAAAGGGGTGACCCCTTTTAGGCACTTTACAAAACATGGTTAACCTGAAACAAGAAAAAGGTTCAACACATGTTGACCCTTGGACGGTTGACTAGGAAATGGGCGATAGGAAAAGCAGGTCAAAAACTCAGCATTGGACGAGTGGCTCTTTCAACTCTTTTCACATTCGGCCACTGAGCCAATTTGGTGCCGCTCTCCTCACTTGCCAAAGCACCCAAAGAAAACGAGGGAAATCTAGGAAAACCAGCAACACAACAGGCAAATAAAACAAACCAATAATCACACAAACAAACAAGTAGGCAAACAGGTCCAAGTCCAGTTTTCTGCATTGCGTTTTTCTCCCCCTAAAGCACCTGGAAAGAAGATGTGATCACCTTCAAAACGCCACAGGTCAAAATGTGGGTTTTCGGCAAGTCCTGATACACCCAGGCAACTTGCAATCCCCGCTTGCAGGTTCTTCAAATAAACCCGTTGTTGTGGCGGAACATCCAAAAAAGGTCTCTACATGGCAAGTTTGCCTTGGAATGTTGACAACACATCTTGGTCTTTGCGACCCCCCGCTACAACTGAACAGAACCCCCCCAAAAGAAAACAGGAAACACAAAGCAAATGAAGAAGCAAAACAAGAAAACACAAAATTATCCAAAACCTCTGAACAGCGCGCATGGAAGTCAACACACCGGAAAAAACAAAAAAGAAAAAAACATTTCCGAGGAAACACACCCTGCATATGGACGTCCAAAGAATGGACAACTCCACAAGCACTTTCCGAGAATAAAACACACGGCAAACACACCTAGGTCCTCCCTCCAGTAGAGAGGTGAGAATAAGGGTGCCCTTCTTTCTGTCGTCTATTTTAGTAGGGGAACCCTCCCCCCAAAAAATGGGGAGAGAAGGGCACTACTGGGGGACCTAGACACACAAAGCGTCCAGGGGCGCCGATTCCGGCAGCGCGCAGATCACTTCGCCCTCTGGGCCCACAATCTCCGCCACGAAGGAGACCTCCAGGGCGGGGAAGTCCACACAAAGCACCCGCGCCTCGCGCGCAAGACGGGTGACGGGATTCCTCACCTTCCATCTGCTTGTTCGCCCCGTTTTTTTTTTTTTTTTTTTTTTTTTTTTTTTTTTTTTTTAAATAGTAGTGAAATCGATTCCCTTTAAAACCAACAAGGAAAACAAATAAGAATCATCTTCGTTTCAGCAAATGGAAGTCACCGGAGTGGGCAGAAGTCAGCGAGCTGTTGGTTTGCCACTATGGTCCAAACCCAAAGAGCTGAAATGAACTTAGGGGCAATATTTATCGCAGGGCGAAGCTTTCGCACCCTTAGTATGGTGGCAAAAACGGCACCTAAAGCCATGAACAGAACCAAACCACCAAAGAACCTAACAACTTGCCAACAATGAAGTGAAAGGAAAGGGTTATGCCTGGATCACCAGTTGCTTTTTCAACCAGCAACTGTGAAACAATATATTTGCGCCACCAAGTCGTTCCACATGGTAACAAATTTCTGGGATGGAAAAAGGTGGTTTTTGTTTTTGGGGTTCAGCTGGTGGAACTTGTCTGACTGAACATGACCGTTTGGTGGAAAGGAATGTGAGTTAGCGACCCTTGGGTGTGTCGGCTCATGGTACACTTTTTGGGCTCATACTAGCAGAAACAACCCACAGGTCGGGTGCAGACCCCCTGGAGAAAAAGTACAACATGTCCAGTAGACACAGATTCCCTTTACACCAGCGGGGAAAAATCAAACATATCCCGAAATGCACGTGGACGTACTCAGCCCCATTTGTTTTGCGCGTCTCAAAATGAGGGAGCCCCGGTTTCTTAGGGGGGTTGAAAGTTTGTGAAAGGGGTTGCTTTCCCCGTTTCTTGGGTCCCCCTTCCCACCCCCCCCCCAAACCGCCGCCCCGTTTTTTCTGGGCGAATGGCCTTCGGGCAGACCGGCATGCCGCCCAGGCCGGCCACCAAGCTGGCCGCCAGCACGCAGCGAAAGGGGCTCCAGATGCGGAACTCCGCGGACGCGAGGTCCAGGACCACCTGACGGCTCCGATTCTGCAACCAAAGTATCCGATCGGATCGCGTTGCCTTCGCTTCTTTCCATCTACAAAAACCCCTAAAAACAAGCAGCGACTGAAAAGAACAGCAACTTGGCGAAAAGAACTCACTCACTGGATCGATTGTCCACCGACCTTTCTCGTTCTCACTTCGTAAGTGGACTGGCCAAAACAAGTCTGAACTTTTTGTTTGCCACCAAAACGGTAACCAAACCCAAGCACCTAGATAGCCAAGTTGCGATCGCTGTTTTTCGGCCACTGTTGCTGGTTTTGGGGGGTAAAGTGCATGGAAAAAAAACAGCAACTGGCCATCCAGGTGGATATTTAATATCAATCCAAAACCAACAAACTTGCCATCAAACTCACCAACAAAATCACCACCAGATGTACCTACAATGAATGTAGTCAGATATACCTCAACAAACAACAATACCACACAGTCAATGACTATATTAACATCAGAAACTGAGATCGTATGGCATGTCTGTACACGGAACATGACGTATCTTTTGAGTCTGGATTGACCCCCAAAAAAAAGGTCACCACACCATACCTGCTGCTTGCCCCTCAAATGGTCCAACCTTAAAGTGTTGAAAGTGCGTGAGATAGTCCCTCTAAACCAACAGGGGGAACTGAATAATCGCCAACACAAATAGAAGTACCTGGGATCCCCAGAAAAAAAAAAAAAAGAGCACACACACACACACACACACTGCGCCCTAATGCGCCCTACATCTCCCGCATTGTCTCAACCAATTTAGTTTACTCCTTCCTGAGTGGATAGGCCAAACAAGGTACTCTCAAATGGTTTGAAACTGTGAAGAGTGCACTCAAATTTCGCGAGCATGAACGACCAACTGCAACGTTGGCTCAAGACGCATCGGAAAAGGGTGCGCGTTAGTTCTTACCCCAACATAACGGTAGGTTATGAGCCCAAGCCAGCCATGATGCGCAGGCGAAGACAACAACAAGATCTTGTTTGTGAAGGAGAAACCGCCGACCAGGCGCTGGACAGGATGATCCGCGAGCATGGGTCTTCCCGGAGGGCAAGGTCGGAGAACCTGGGGGAGAGGCGCGATCGGAGGATGACAGCCGGTGGGGAGCCGGCGGTTCGGGAACCCGAGGTGACGCTACCTCCGGGACTACATCACGGAGATGAACATGGTGCGGGAGGGGCGGGAGACCGTGGCCCACCTTTGCCACCTGGAGAAACGGGAATGGAGAGGCCGGGCCAACATCCTGGAGAAGGACAAGCCCGGGGCAGTCGTGATGGACAAGGTCCGGGACAGCAAGAAGGGCAGGTTCGCGGCCAGGGTGACGGGACGGGAATCCTTGATCCTCGGCGGTATCACGAGCCTCGTGGAGATCCTGGGTTTCCTGGAGGGCACGATCAAGCCTTTCATGGAGGCGCATGATCAGGCGGACCATGGAGGCCATGGACGTGGGTTTCCTGGAGGGCATGATCAGGCGGACCATGGAGGCCATGGACGTGGGTTTCCTGCAGGGCATGATCAGGCAGACCATGGAGGCCATGGACGTGGGTTTCCTGGAGGGCATGATCAGGCGGACCATGGAGGCCATGGACGTGGGTTTCCTGGAGGGCATGATCAGGAGGACCATGGAGGCAATGGACGTGGGATTCCTGGAGGGCATGATCAGGAGGGCATGATCAGGCGGACCATGGAGGCCATGGACGTGGGTTTCCTGGAGGGCATGATCAGGCGGACCATGGAGGCCATGGACGTGGGTTTCCTGGAGGGCATGATCAGGAGGACCATGGAGGCAATGGACGTGGGATTCCTGGAGGGCATGATCAGGAGGGCATGATCAGGCGGACCATGGAGGCCATGGACGTGGGTTTCCTGGAGGGCATGATCAGGCGGACCATGGAGGCCATGGACGTGGGTTTCCTGCAGGGCATGATCAGGCAGACCATGGAGGCCATGGACGTGGGTTTCCTGGAGGGCATGATCAGGCGGACCATGGAGGCCATGGACGTGGGTTTCCTGGAGGGCATGATCAGGAGGACCATGGAGGCCATGGACGTGGGATTCCTGGAGGGCATGATCAGGAGGGCATGATCAGGCGGACCATGGAGGCCATGGACGCGGGTTTCCTGGAGGGCATGATCAGGCGGACCATGGAGGCCATGGACGTGGGTTTCCTGGAGGGCATGATCAGGCGGACCATGGAGGCCATGGACGTGGGTTTCCTGGAGGGCATGATCAGGCGGACTATGGAGGCCATGGACGTGGGTTTCCTGGAGGGCATGATCAGGCGGACCATGGAGGCCCTGGAGCTGTGAATCCGTTCTGGAGTCCTGAGGTGCAGCAACGAGTGGCCCTTAGTCGGGTGCCACCGGGAGGCTTCATCGCAGGAGCGTCGGGAACCTGGCTCTGGAGGAGATCGGGAAGTGGAGGACCTACGGAAAAGACTTCTTCGAGACGCGGAGGAGACCTTCGAGCGGGAGGTCATGAGGCTGCAAGCAGCAAGGGCGGGAGACGACGTTTCCTACAAGACGGCGTCGGACGGAGGAGCAACTGGTGGTCCGGTGCCACCGCCTCACCCTGAAGCTGTGAGGAACTTTGCCCATGGATGGGCCACTGAGGATCGACCTCCTCCACCGCCGCCTCCACCGCCTCCGAGACCGATTGAAGGAGGTGGTGAAGCTACGACGGCCTTTAGATTGTCGGAGGCCCTGAGGAATTTGGAGCTTCCTAGTCTACCCCCACCCGGAGGTGAGGGGTCGTCGCTGCAATTTGGAGACTGGGTGACGGTCATCACCCCGCTGATGTCAGACATTGCGGGATCGGCCAGGCTGTGGTGGGAGCAGGGGAGCTTACCTATGCGGAGTGGCTTACGGCGACGCCGTTGGAGAAGCTCCGGTTGAAGCCCACGCTGGGGGATGTTGAGGCACACAATCACCGGGTTGAGAAAAGGGGTTTGTCGATGCTACTGGCGGCCTTGCCGGACCCCATCAGGAGGGAGATCATCTCTGCCCGGATGATGTCCGCGACGGAGATCATGTTCCGGCTTCACCAGGTGTATCAACCTGGAGGTACCTCGGAGAGGGGCAACCGGTTGAAGCACCTTACCGACCCAAAGGTAGGGGCTAACCTGTGTGATGCTCTGCAGACCTTGAGACTGTGGAGGAGATGGTTGGCAAGAGCTGAGGAGTTGGATGTGGCGCTTCCGGACGGGCTGGTGCTGATCACGGTCTTGGGAAAGATCGCAGAGGTGGTCGGCAAGACCGGAGCCCAGGCTTTCTTTAGAATCTCCTCGGTTCGGCAGGAGCTGCAGATTGATATTCGGCCTCAGATCGGGAAGATCAAGCAGTTTGCGGAGTACCTGCAGGCTGAAGCTGAAGAGCTCTCGCTGACGACAGCGATTAAGGCGGCATCGACTCCGGGAGCAACATGAACGGGCACTGCGACCTCTGGCCTGAAGGCGTTGGCGGCAGCAGGAGCTACGGACGCGACTCCGGAGGTGACGGACAACAGGAGAAAGCCCCAAGGCCCTGCTTGTAGGTTTTTGGGAACAGATGGAGGATGCAAGAAGGGGAGCAGCTGCACCTATGCACATTCATGGGAGGGCCTGGAGAAAACCAACAGATGCTTTGCATGTTCCGGGCTGGGCCATTCAAAGAGAGATTGCCCGGTCAAGAAATCCACGACTGGGAGCCCTTGGAAGCAGCCGGCTCCAATAGTGTCCAAGGTCAAGAAGCCAGGAGATGAGAAGGTGCCGGCAGAAGGTCAGGCAGCTGGCGGCGAAGGGGCCCGTCTTAGTGGCTCACCGGGCTCCGCGGAGGAGGCGTCCCGGGAGGCTACGGGGCGGAACCCTGGTGCCGCTTCATCGGCTTCGAGAGCAACAGGAGAACAGGCCAGACCGCCCCCTGGAGGGTCGGAAGAAGCCTCAGGTTTGCTGACAGAGGTGGCGGGCCTGCTGAAGTCCTTGAGGTCAATCAGGGCGTTGCAAATCAAGTACGCCGCGGCCGAGAAGGAAGCGGGGGAATGCGGAGAAGTGGAGCCGGTGGCGTTATTGGATGGCGGAGCCACTCACGCACTACGACAAGCTAGACCGCATGAGAGGGACAATCTCACCGCGGTGGAGGTGGAGCTGGCCTGTGGAAGTACGGTGCTGTACAAGCATGCCGGAACGTCTGCCATTTTGACGCTGGAGCCGGTGGAGCCCATCATGCCGCTGAGGATGTTGGTAGACGCTGGATTTGTGGTGAGGTGGAATGCCAAGGGGTGCATCATTGAGCACCCCGGCCACAAAGCTGCACTGCTGGCTGCGGTATGGCTGTCCGGTCATGCGAAGGTCAGAGGCGATGAAGCTGATGGACTTCTTGGATGCCCCGGAGAAGGCGGCTACGGGAACGATGGATGAGGAGCGGTGGCAGCGATGGTGTCCGAGTATCCCGGATGAGGTCCTGAAGCTCATGGGCCGGGTTGAAGGAGAAGCAGGAGTTGCCGCAGGATGCCCCTTCAATCGGAGATTGAGGAGGAAATGGGAAGCAAGCAAGGGTGTCGTGGTGCATCTTTTCGCTGGCCGTGATGCCAAAGAATGGCGGAAGGAGGATTGGGGCGGCTATGAGATCGTCACGATCGACATAGAGGAGGACGTCAGGCAGAATCTTCATGACGGTGCGTTGTGGGGATGGAGCCTGGCGGAGAAGGGGCTGATCAAGGCAGTGGTGGGAGGGCTGCCGTGCCGAACTGTGTCGAGATTGAGGCATCACCAGCCTGGACCCCCACCTCTGAGAGGACGGGACGTTCACAGGTTTGGCCTTCCTGGCCTTTCGGAGGAAGACAGGAAGAAGGTTAATGGGGACACGGCGTTGTTCTTCAAGCAGATGGGCCTGTGGCTTCGGGCACAGGAATGCTCCGAGGAGAAGAAGGGACCTGTGGGCTTCTTGCTGGAGTCCCCTATGGACCCGATGGAGTATGATCCCAGAGCGGTGGAGCTGGACGTGCCTTCTTTTTGGAACTTCCGGGAAGTCCAGGACTTTTGCCAGGACAACATGATGGGCCTGGTGAGCTTTGATCAAGGAGCGGCGGGTGGTCATCCGAGGAGAAAACCCACCACGCTGGCAACCAACTTGACAGGCATGGGGGAGCTCCACGGAATGAAGGGCCAAGGTCATCAAGAGATGGAGGGCGACTCCGCAAGAGGCTGGTCCAGACGAAAACCTGGGCGAAATGGGCGCCTGGGCTGGTGGCGGCCATCAAGATGTCCCTCAAGGAGCTGGTCGAAAGGCTAGAAGAGCGGAAGGAAGAGAAAACCATGGAGACAGGGGATCTCAAGAAGATGACCCTGGAAAAGTGGAAGCAGCACGTGGGGCGGGGGCACACTCCGTTCAATCGACGGTGCCGTATTTGTATGCAGGAGGCTGGAGTGGACCGGCAACATCGGAGATTGAAGGCGGACATTCCGTCCTATGTCCTCAACGTGGACATTGCTGGGCCATTTTCGACAGGGGAGGACGTCGGAACGGGCAGAAAGGTGAAGTATGTGCTGATTGGGACGGTCCCGATCCCGCTTGGAGCTGGGGACAAGGAGCCTTCAGAAGCAGCCGAGCCGGAGGAGGAAGACCCAAATCCAGCAGATTGGGAAGAGGAGGAGGATCAACCCCGTGCATCAGATGAGGAGGCCAAGAGGCTCAACGACAAGGTTAAGGACGAGATGGCCGACGTTATGAAGGGCGTAGCGGTGCAGAACGTCACGATGGCGGAGGTGATGGAATCAAGGAGCGCCAGAGAGGTCATCAGAGCCATCAGCCTGATCTTTGTGAAGTATCGCAGCCTGGGCATCCCACTGTACCGCATGCATTGCGATCGGGCGAAGGAGTTCCTGGCGAGGCCGGTGCAGCAATGGTGCTTAGAGCACAATCTGTTGCTCACCATGACGGCGGGCGATGACCATGCGGCCAATGGACGAGTAGAGACGGAGGTCAACCAGGTGAAGAGAAGGCTGCGAGTGGTCCTCAAGGATTCAGGGGCTCCGGTGAAGCTGTGGCCCACGGCACTACGACATGTGGTGCTTCAAAGGAACCAGATGCAGCTCCAGAAACTTGGGGTGGACACCTTCCCGATGCTCCCGTTCTACTCCAAGGTGATGGCGAAGACAAAGCGGTGGCATAAGAAGGGCCCCCTGGCTTCTCCATTTCGAGAAGTACGCCTACTGGGTCCTAGTCCAATGATGAGTTGGGGCTGGGTGGTTCAGACAGAAGACGGGGCCATCCAACACACCAGGGCGGCTGTTCTGCCCGACGAGGAGGCCGACCAAGCAAGGGACCTGGAGGCGGGAAGAGTGAGGTATGAGTTGGAGATGGAGGAACATCCAGGGAGACCGAGAACGCGGTTGACGGGCAAGCAGAGTCTGGATCCAGGCCTTAACTGGGGGGAGACGGAGAAGAAGGGCATCCAGCGGCAGATGGAGAAGGTCTGGCACCCGCTCTACGTGAACTGCGAACGGGGGGGGAGTACACCTCTCCATCAAAATCATGGAGTTTTGAAGAAAGCCTGGAGGAGACGAAGAATCTCATGAGCAGCTACCAGTGGGGCTTTAAGGAAGCACTGGCGGAGGAGCTCAAGGTGATCCCCATGGATGAGATCACCGGGAATGGTCAAGGAGCAGCGATGGATTTTTTTCTGGGTGGCATCAACCAGCTGGAGGATGACCTGGTAATCATGCAGGACCGGGAGAATAAGGACTTCCACAAGCTGGCAGGACTGCAGGGAGCAGATGGAGAAGAACCGGCGAAGGTTCTGCAACCTACACGGTGCCTTTGCAGGAGGTGCGGAAGGATCTGGAAGCATGGAGAGAGGCCATGATGGACGAGTATCGCTCCCTGGTGAATACAGAGGTGGTCAAGCCCATCGACGAGTGCGATCTGGCGGCGGTTCCGGGGATTGAAGATGCCGAGTCCGCCCCGGGGAAGCTGGTCACGACCATCAAGGCCCCGACAGGAAGAAAGAGGGCGAGAGCGGTGATATGTGGCAATTTGCTGGCGGACGGCAACGGCAAGGTGGCGTGGACCTCGGCGGACAAGGCCGAGAACTATGCCGGGGGCATCGACGGGACGGCTCTGAGGTGCGTTCTAAGAAAGGGAGCCCACGAACAGTGGTCCTTGGCAACGGTGGATGTGAAGTGCGCCTTCTTGCTGGCGCCCCGAAAGGAGACCCGGCGAACTCTTATCACAAGGCCCCCGAAGGTTTTGGTGGAGGCTGGGATTGTGAAGGCGTCGGAGCGGTGGTTGGTTCAAGGAGCCATGTACGGCTTGGACACCAGTCCAGCAGATTGGTCAGCGTTCCAAGATCAAGGGCTAGCGGGCTTCACCTGGCAGGATCGGGGGAGGACCTATGGCTTGGAACGGACGGCGGAAACCAGTGTATGGTCTATGGTGGAGTTTGAGGCCGGCAAGGACCCTAAGCCCTGCGGCTACTTGGTGATCTACGTGGACGACTTTCTGGCGGTGGGACCTACTTCCTTGGTGGAGAATGTCATCAAGAGGATCAATCAGGAGTGGGTTTGCAGCGCGCCGAAGTGGGTGAACAAGGCAGGATGGACGAAGTTCTGCGGAATGGAGTTGAAGTGGGACGAGGACGGTGAGACTCTCCGGGTGGCACAACCCTCGTACATCTCGGAGCTGCAGCGTCACGAGGTGATGGCCAAACCGGCCCCGTTCTACAAGCCGGAGGTTTCTGAGAATCCGGTGGTCACGCAAGATGGCATTCGGGAGGCGCAGGGACTGGTTGGAGAATTGTTGTGGGTGTCGGTACGCACCAGGCCGGATGTGGCATTCGGGGTTTCCTGGATGTCGCAACATGTCACCCGGTGCCCTTTGGAAGTCGTGAAGGCTGGGAAGGACATGATGGCCTACCTTTACGGCACGAAGGACTTGGGACTGGTCTATGGGCGCTGCCTGGGAGACCGAGGAGCAGAAGGGGATCTTCCTTTCGCGCGATCGATGAGGCGGCTGGAAATGTACTCGGACATCTCTTTTGCGCCGCAGGGAGAGAGGAGCCACCAGGGAGTTTTGGGATTCTATGGTGGTGCCCTCGTCCAATGGGAATCGGGTCGACAGCCTTTTTGCACCCTCAGCACGGCAGAGGCGGAGTTGGTGGGCTATATCGAGGCCATGATCATGGGAGACTCCCTCTGTGCCATCCTGGACATCACCGAAGGGGGATGCTGGAGCGCCAAGGAGGCGGAGCGGGTGATCTACGGGGACAACACGGCGGCCTTGGCAATCGTGCAAAGTCCTTCGGGACCTTGGCGCACACGGCATTTGCGCCTTCGATCCAACGTGCTGCGGGAACGAGTGCGAGAAGGGGAATGGCAGATCAGACATTTGCCGGGTAGCGGGTTGGTGGCTGACTACCTCACGAAGGCGGTGGCGGCGAGGACCCAATGGCTTCGGTTCTACTCCATGGCGGGCATGATCAAGGATGAGTCGGAGGTGGTTTCGCGACCAGGACCAGGAGAAGCAGATGGTGGTCGGACCATTGGCAAGGTGGCGTGAAGGTCGCTGCGATGAGTGGGCTGATGGGCATCATCGCCTGCTGGAAGCCTCAGGATCGGGGATCGTGTCTGATCCGGGATGTCTGCTTGGCATCCCTTGGAGTGGGTGTAGGATTCGTGTTGAAAGGCCAGTGGGCCCAACCCAAGAGGGAAACAAGATCGGCTAGGGAAAATGAACCAGCCGCACGTGAGGACAACCAGATGAGGGTTGCAAAGATGGTCAGGGAAGATGAACCGACCACATTAGAGGACCCCTCTGTTTGGAGAAGTGCCTCTGTCAGGGAACATGAACCGACAGAGAAGAAGATCGCCAGGGAAAATGAACCGGCGACGACAAGAAGGGCTAGGAAAGATGAACCAGCCCCAGAGGTCAACATCTGGGACCCCTCCCGTCAGCCGTTTGACCACTGCCCCATGGGCTGCCCTTTGCTTTTAGGACTAGGTCAGAAGCAGGACGAGGTTCCTGCCATGCCATGGCCGGAACGCCCGTCTGGGTTGGTGCAGAACTCGGTGGAGGAGGAACCGGAGGACTTTTGGGAGGTGACCTTTGCTTTGAGGAGACAAGGATCGTGGCGGTCCGCATCCATATGCTCAGACGGAACCGGGACTTTCAACCGGATCCGGCAGCTATGCCGCCTGGGGTCAACATCAACATGCTGGAAGACCGGAGGTTGAACCATGTGGTTTTCGTTGACCAGGAGCGCGGCAGACGGACCTTCGTGGACAATTGGAGGCAGGACACCTTTCGGGAGGCCCACGCCTGGACGGGCTCGACTACGTTTTGGGTGCCGCTCAGGGGCACCGTTTCGTTGGCAGACCTGGGGATCGATGAGAACCCGGGAAGTCGAGATCGGAGCCGCAGCCCTCGAGACGACAATGACCCTCGCGATGCTGGCCCTGCTCATCCTAGGAGCAGAGAGGAGCCCAGCAGCAGTCAGGGTGATCGTCAAGTTCGACCCAGGCTCCGGGCATTGCGTTGGAAGAAGAAGGAATCAGAGGAGGAGGTGATTCGGGTGGAGCAGGAGACGAAGCCGAATCCGCAGAAGGAGGTTGGCGAGGACCAGACCGTCCACGGGACCCCGTGGGAGCTGGAGAAGTACAAGGTGGCCCCGCCGGTCAAGGGCAAGGACCGGTGGGATTGGTCGGTGCCGGGATGGGCCATTCGAGCTCATGGGAAGCCGAGGAAACGAAGGTTCCACCCAATCCATCGGGAGTTTCCGGTGGATGCAGTGGACCTGGAATCAACCAGGACCACGGTGAAGCTTTTCGCCGGGAATTCGGGGTTGGGCCTCAAGCGCATTGAGGAGGATAGCTGGACTGCGCCGCAGACAAGGCAAGCCACCTCCAAAATGCAGCAGTGGCGAGGATACACGTTCTTCAGGATCAAGGAGAAGAAGGAGAGGCAGTCTCCGGGGATGCAGGAGGAGGTTGTGAAGGAGAAGGCATCGTCTTCGTCGGCTCGGGCGAGGACTTGGGAGGTGGGGTACGTCAAGGGTGGCCCAGTTGAGAGAGGAGCTGAGGCGGGCCCGGTGGCGGTTTTTCCCAAAACTGGGAGCGAGCCTGAGCCACCTCAAGAGGAGACCTCAGAGTCCTCGGGGTGGGAACAGGTCTAATGGCGGTGTGGCAAAATGCCACAGGGGGAGTGTGAAGAGTGCACCCAAATTTCGTGAGCATGAACGACCAACTGCAACGTTGGCTCAAGACGCATCGGAAAAGGGTGCGCGTTAGTTTTTACCCCAACATAACCGTAGAAACCATTTGGTCTACCCCTTTCCTTTCGTGGATTGGCAACACGGCTGATCGTTTGTGAATTTTTAAGTCCGCAACGGAACTCAGGGAGTGAGACATGGTTTGGAGTGAGACCTTCTTTGGGTTATGGGGGCCGATCTTCAGGGATGGCTGGGAACCACCAAGCCCGAAATAGACATAGGTGGCCTTTTGGAAGAATAGATGGCCCCTGGCAAATGGATGGCAGAAAGCCCGTCTAAACCAGTGGACCCATCTATGTTTAACCAAACGAACCGATCAAAAGGACGCCTATGGAAACACCGCTTCCATTTGCTTAAGTCTCATGGAAGAAACAAGCATATTTTCAGTATAGTGACAGATTCCCTTTCGAACCAACAGGGAGACTAAGAAATGGAAGACCAAGCATCCCGAAATAGAAAACTGTACGGTTCGACAAAAACCATCAAGGGAATGAAACCATGGGAATGAAAATCATGGGAATGAAACCACCTGGACCGTCAAACTACCCATAAAAATGGGATATTACCCGACAATTTTGGGGATCAAACCCATTTTTAAGGAAATTTGGAGGGTTCAGGCATAACGCTTGTTGCTTCTAAGGGAATCGTAGCGGAAACCGTTGGGTCGGTGCTGCCTCCTCGTCCTCCACTTGAAAGCCCATACTGGCCACCAGCAGAAACTCCATGCGGGAAGAGGATCCAACGAAGACCCCCGAACGGCCGTGCCGGCCGTGCGGGCAGACACTCACCTGGCACGAGATGCTTTCGGTTGGGTCTTGGGTCTTGGGCTTTGTCTTTTGCTTGTTGATGTTGGGTTTGATTTGCCGGTTTTGGGGGGGTGGGGTGGGGTTACTCGTTTGAATATGTCTCTCTTTTCCAGAAAACTTGAGGAGCAAATGGGTGAAATCCTTTTCTCTTTGGCGGCTTCCCCAAACTCACCAACCCCCAAAAAGGGTTCCCAATGATTTTCCTACCAGGGTCGGACAACTCAGAAGGGCCAACCTTGTGGTTTGTCCGAATCCCAGTAGTCACAGGGCTTCATTCAATTCAATGATGTCCATCCAAATCCTAACAGGCACACCCTATTCAACTATTCAAGGGACACAAGCCATGGGGGTCATGGAGATAGTATATACATATGGGTTTGTATTTTTTTACGGTGGCCAGGCAGGAAGGTTTGAGTACGGGGTATGATTCGCAGGTATGATTCGCGGGTATGATTCGGGGTATGATTCGGGGGTATGATTCGCGGAAGCAGCAGCAGCAGCAGCAGTAGTAGTAGTGTAGTAGTAACAATAGTAGTAGTAGTAGTAGTAGTAGTAGTAGTAGTAGTAGTAGTAGTAGTAGTAGTTTAGTCTTCCTAGTAGCAGCAGTAGTAGTAGTAGTTGTTGTTGTTGTTGTAGCAGTAAGTAGTAGTAGCAGTAGTCGTAGTAGTAGTAGTACTAGAAGTAGTAGTAGTAGTAGTAGTAGTAGTAGTAGTAGCAGTAGTAGTAGTAGTAGTAGTAACAGTAGAAGCAGCGACTGTAGTGGCGCGGAAGCTTTGAAAAGACTTGGCTCCGGCCTTGGCAAGGCAAGTTCATTGCGTGGGTATGATTCGGGTATGATTCGCGGGTATGATTCGGCTAGGTGCAAACCGGCACTGATTACAACTCAGAATGATGACTGGAGTAGTAGCTGTGGTAGTAGTAGCAGTAGGATGTAGTGGTGCGGACGCTTTGAAAAAGACTTGGCACTAGCCTTGCCAGGGGAAGCTCATTGTCCGGGTATGATTCGGGTATGATTCGGGTATGATTCGCGGGTATGATTCGGCTAGGTGCAAAACGGCACTGATTACAGACTCAGAATGATGTATGTAGCAGTGAGTAGTAGCAGCAGCAGCAGGAATAGTAGTAGTAGTAGAAGTAGAAGTAGAAGTAGAAGTAGTGGTAGTAGTAGTAGTAGTAGTAGTAGTAGTAGTGGTGGTGGTGGTGGTAGTAGTAAAGGTTGTAGTCGTAGTAGTAGTAGTAGTAGTAGTAGTAATAAAGGTAGTAGTCGTAGTAGTAGTAGTAGTAGTAGTAGTAGTAGTAGTAGTAGTGTAGTTAGTAGTAAGGGTAGCAGAAGCAGAAGTACTAGCAGTAGCAGCGGTAGTAGCGGTGGTAGTGGTAGTAATCCTCGTAGTCGCGGTAGTAGCAGTAGTAGTAGTAGTAGCAGCAGTAGTAGTAGTAGTAGTAGTAATTGGAGTAGTAGTGTTGTTGTGGAGGCAGTGAACAACACAAAACGGTAGAAGAACAGTAGCATCTTGCAGCATACTTTTTAAGGGGTATGATTCGGGGGTATGATTCGGGGGTATGATTCGGGGTGTGATTCGGGGGTATGATTCGGGGGTATGATTCGGGGAGGTCCCACCTTCTGCCTTTTGAAGCAACTCAACACACCAAAAAAATACAAACCCATATACATATACATGTACATATATAATCTGTACATGGGTGTTTGTGGTTGCCATGTTCAAAAGACCTGCTCACGTATATATATATATATATATATTTAAAAAAAGAAGAAAAACAAACAAGTCGTGTAAACAAAAAATGTAGGCAATCATTCGGCCCATTAAGGGAACCATGACTTTGACACACGATAGGTTTGGCCATAGCTTACAGGGCGCACATTCCTTTCCGGTTGAAAAGGCCCTGCGTAACGAGAAGCCAAAGGGGTGATCTACCCCTTGTAGATTACTGTGAAACTGGACTTCCGAGTTCAAGCAACCCACCCTTGTCAGGTGTTTGCTCTCAGGATAGGCATGAAGAAGGAGAAACAGGGGGGGGGGGGGTTCTTTCAAGGGATGAGAGTGAAGTGGGCCACTGGGAGGCCTATGGGCCTTGAACCCAATGGGTCAAATCCCTTCAAAGTGATTGACTGGTCGTTGGAATCCACGACATCAAAGGAAAGACGATGTTCGACAACCATGATTGAACCCTTGGAGTTTCGACATTCAGATCGACACCCCACCCCACCATCCACCCCACCCCACCATCCACCCCACCCCACCATCCACCCCAGCCCACCCCAGCCCAACCATCCACCCCACCATCCACCCCACCATCCACCCCACCCCACCATCCACCCCCCGTGTGTTTGCCACCGACATGCAGGATTACTCGAGCGCCCAGGAAGCGCCTCAAAGTCCAGGAACTCAGGAAGTGGGTGGTAGGTTCTCCATAACTAACCGCGGAAACTCAGAATCGTCAACGCACATGGACGCACTCCGAGAATAACATGGAACCTGAACCAAAAAAACACTTGAACAAGAACACCTTTACATGCTCCTTTTTAGAGACCCCCCGATTTCCACGGAACCTTAGCAGCAAAAAACCTGAACAAGACCACCTCCCCCACGTTTTTAGAACCACCGCCTTTTTGGAGAACCCGCCCCCGGTTTTGGGTTCGGTTCCTTCTGCGCCTGGCGGCGCCGCTGAATCAACAGCAAAGGGCTCTGAAGGTTCACACAGCCCACGAAGTCCACGCTCGTGAGCTTGTGACTGTCGCTCACCAGGTCGATCATATCCTTAGGATCTGAATAGCAGAAAGGGTATGGAGGCTTAGGTCACAAGTGCGTACTTGTATACATATGTATATAAAAAAAAATATATGTAAACACATAATACACATAATACCGCCAACATTGGGGAGGGTCCAAGACACAGAAACCCTTTCGGTCAAAAACGTCTTGCTTCCCCAAAAGGGCCCGGGACATGTAGAGTTCGTCAGGGGTTTTCTGGGAGGCTGTGTGACGCTGGGCTTTGTGATTTAGAGCTCGTGCCTCTCAAATCAACCATACAGAATCTGGACATTTTGACCTAGGCGCCAGACCTATATCCCCTCAAACATCATTCCAGGAAACTCACTTCATACGACCCCCAAAAGGGTGATGCTTAAAGCCACCAAAATGAGGATGTGTCAAAAACCCGCCCCCGAATAAGGGCTGTCCTTTGAGCTTCCCCGAAAAAACACAAAAAAGGGGGGGGGGGGGCGCTAAACAAATAAGAAACCACCCACATACACACCAAATACTAGAAAATATAGAGAGGTATATCTATCTACATCTAAAAAATAAGTATATCTACGACAGTATGCATATACCTATGTCGTTCTGGTTTCTGGCCCTTTTTTGAGGCGCCGCGTTCTGCCCCACCACCTCCGAGGCGGCCCGCTTCAGCTGCTCCAAACTCGCGGCGCCGGAGATCTGCAGCGGAAAGACCTGCGTCCGAACGAAGCGAAGCCATGGGCTGAGTTTGCGCTGGGCATAAAACAGGAGCGCTACCACAAATGACACCTCTGCAAGTCTTGGGGGTTGCTAGAACCCTCGTAGGTGTCCTTTTGGACAAATAGATGGCCCTGGTAGATGGAATAAAACCCATCTAAACCAGTGCAACTTCTATTTTTAAGAACACTAGCCTAAAAAGGACACCTCTGGTCCGGGAATTCCCTTTGTAAGGGGTCATGCCAATTCTCATGCCCTGCCCATCGAAGCAGCAAGTTATGGTCCGATGGATGAATTTGGGGGATGTCCCTTCCGTGGGCTTTCGAGTTTTCTCTTTCTGCTTGCTCAGTAGGTAGGGAATGGTCCGGGAATTCCCCTTTTGACACGGGCTTTCCAGCTTGCTGGTTTTGCCTTCTGGTGCTCAGTAGATGACAATGAGTTTCTGGGTGGGAATGAAGCGTTTGAGGCTTCCCGTAAAGGAAACGAGATCAGGGATGGTTTATAGTCATTCCCTGCTGAGCATCAGCAAGTTATGGTCCTATCGATAAATTTGGACACCCCAAGGACTCGAATGTAGAGGCCCTTAGGCAACCCAAGGGGATGTGGCGAATTTGCCCACAGTAACCTTGGCGATTTCGCTTTGCGGATGGACGAAATCCGCTTTGCACCGGATAGGTTTATCCCATTTATCGTGTGGTGCCCAACTGCAAAGTGGATTTTGTCATATGGCTTGAGTTTCATCTGTTCTCCCAAAAACAAACGTCGGGTCGGCCAATGGCCAACCATCCGGCTTTGAACCATGCTTTCCAGCAAAGCAAACAACGGGTGTGTCCGAAGAATCGGCGTATCCAAACGGATGGACTCTCCTTTTTTGTCCGTGTTAGGCCCAAAGTCTTACACCACAAAACAACAAAACGACGGACGTGTCCGGAAAACAAACAAGAACAACGGAGACCGATGGGTGAAACCTTCGGACTGGGACTATGGTTCCATCAAGTCAGAGCCAACTATGGGGCGATTGAAGTGGAGCCGAACAAAGTCCGAGCCTTTTGTTTACCTGAACCCTCAAAGTTCCCTTAAAAAAGGGTTTGACCCCCAAAATTATGGGGTGATATCCAATTTTTATGGGTAGTTTGAGAGTCCAGGTACCACAAAGATGGTCTTCCATGACAGCTTTCAGTCCACCTGGATCGCCAGTTGCGATCGCCTGTTTTTCATCCACTGTACCTCAAGAAAACAGCAGTGACTAAAACCAGCGATCGCAACTTGGCCATCTAGGCAGAAACTCGGGACCTGAGTGTCACCCCTCCTTTCGGCTTGAACATACCTTTTCACCGGGGCTAAACCACATAACTTTGGCCGCGAGGGAGCTCCAAGCGAAGCCATGGGTCCGAAGCAAAGGTTCTGAACGCCCATCCCCGCCGGAAAGGCCGTGGACGAACATCTGCGGGTTCAGCCCCCCGCTTTTTTGCATCGAGCTCGCGCCCCGAACCCCGCACAGTTGATGAGACTCGGCTTCCTTTTTGCCAGGCCAGCGTCAACTTTTGAAGACCACACAATTGGACAGAAGAGTTGGAGCCCTTTTGGGGGTGGAACAGTTTCAGGAATCCCAAATTATAAAATCCATGCCTATCCGAATTCATAGGGATTCAGCCTTCCCAGTGCGGAATGGATTCCGTCCACCCACAAATTCCCTTTAAACTCAGACTAGGTCCTCCAGTAGAGAGATTAGAATAAGGGTACCAGCTTTTTTCTCTAGTCCATTTTAGTAGGGTTCGGAACCCTCCCCCCAAAAAAGAAACGGCAAAAGGGCACTGGGGGACCTAGCCTTTAAACCCAGAGGCACCCCGATTTGGGAAGCTCTACTCGTGCTCCAAAACCCCTTGCCTGGCCGCTGAGAGTCTGCAAGCTGATGCTCACCTCCGGCACCTCGCCGGGCCGATGGTAGATTTGTCGGTTCCCTTTTTGGTACCCAGAGGCTCCAATCGATGGATCTAGGGCCCTCAAGTCGCCACCCATTGGTGTCCAATGCAGGGTCTTGGTCTTCCATTGAAACCATGGTTTGAAAGTGGTGCGGTCTCGGACTTCGCAACCATCCACAGTAGCTGGGTGTGGATCTAAACAGCAACAGCGGCAGACCGCAGGCTTTGGGCTCTTTTTTACCAAGGTGCCATTTTGGGTACCTCTTTTTGAGCCGCCAGTTGGTTCAAGAAAACCACCCCCGAACACGAAGACAACAGGACGGATCATTCATTCTGTCCATCCCTGTGAGCTTGGCACAAGATCCATTTTGCACCAGGCAGTGGGAAGTGGGCAATTCATAGGGCTTCATCCATCCCAACCGGTGCAACGATCGACTCGCTTGGCTTCCAGATCACTTTCGATCCCATGAAGCATCAACCTGACTCATGCCAACTAGAACATGCACTTTGGCTTCCTGTGATTCTGGTAGACTTCCACCATTCCGGTGGCATTTTTCCCATGTTTCACCATCCGAACATGACCTCCCAACATACCCTCTCTCAGTTGCTTTCTGCTCCCCTGCTAAAAGTTTAACTTTTAGCGGTTTGATGGAAAACCCATTAGATGTCAAAAGGTTAAAGTCCTAACATCCCTTGGCAAAATGCTACCAAAGGAGTACCTTTAGGCGGTCACTCCCTGCCAAGGGACCGCCTCGTCCTTGGGCGCCTCCTTTTCTTCCTGTCGCGCCAGACGCTCCGCGTTGAGGCGACAGAAGAGGCGGTCCAGCTGACGGTCGCTGAGCTGAGGCACTTGGTTCAGCAGCTGCGTCAGGGCGTCGTCCATGGGCACTTCGAGCAAGAAATCCATGGCGTGTCTGGACCGAGCTTCAACAAAAAGACGAGAAAAAGCCCAAATTGAGGGCTGACGCGCCAAAAACATGTGCGAGACATGTTCCATGGTCCTCTTTGAGATGTAAACTTGCGGCGGCCACAACTCCCATGGCCATGGTCAAGGCCCGAAGCTTCGCCCAACGACAAAACAACACCTTTTGGTCGCCACCGTCGGCGGTGTTTAACAACCAGGCAAGGCTTTCTGACACCCCCCGCGTCGAAGTTCCTAACTCAGCCACCCCGATAGGACATGGCTGTATAACAAACTCTTTCGGCCATGAGTCATGGTTTCCCAACTAGGAATCTTTTCTATTTTTCGTGAACCCCAAGTAAGCCTTTTGACCAGCCCGGAGAGACGGTGATTTTTCAATGGTCCCCAAAAAGGGGGGAACCCCTGTGTTGTTTGAGCAAACGTTGGATTTCAGTGACAAATGACAAGGAGCCAACCAAACAGCAGAGAGTGTCATCTATTTTCAACCAAAGGACTTTACTACTTGTAGAACCACAAACTTTCTACTTTCAACCATGTGGCTGTGGCTCAAAAAACGGGTACCAAAATGGATCCCTGGCAAGTGGAAACATGGACCAAAACCTGCGTAACCCCTCCTGCTTAATTTTGAGCCACACCCATGTCAATGTGCATTTGAGGAGCCTGACTGAACATGGACACGGGAAAGGACATCGCTCGATCCAAAAATGCACACCGCTGAAGTAAGCGTGGCCGGAGCTTGCCCTGAAGCAATGTTCTTGGTTTGTACCTCGAGCGGGGCAGCGGGGCCGCGGGGCAAAGACCCTGGCCGAAATCTGTACACAAAAGTGCATCTTGTCACATGGAATTTCACATGTGACCCTAAAATAGAAAATAGGATTGCAACTGGGAATGTGTCAAAATACTGGGGTCACTTTCCAAAACTGTGGCTCTCCCTGGTATGCCAATGGCAAATGGGTATGTGTGAAAAGTAGCGGGGTCATTTTTCAAGAAACATGTAGCTTGCCCTTTGACGCCAACGGCACATGGGTATGTGTCAAAAGTACATGCCTCACATATCTTGGCCCACCTCGATGGTAACTCCACCACACCACCGAGTTTCGGGGTCTTTCATTTTCGGAAAACCGGAAGGCAAACTACCATTTTCGGACCCCCACAACCAACAAACAAAACGCATATCTCAATTCCTGAGTGGACTCAATCGTCCAACAACTTTCTGTTTGCCACTCACATGGTCCAAGCCCCAAACGCTTTTAACCTCCGAAACGGACCTTCGAAACAGAACTCATGTGAGGACTGGCCAAACAAAGTCCAAATGTCCAATCTTTTTGTTTGCCACTAACATGGTCCAAACCCGAAAGGCGAAAATCCAGGAACGTCCGAAACGGGACCTCAAGTGAGATGTCTGCCTCGCTCGCGCGCGGGCTTTTCGTTTTCCCGAGGCCGCGGCAGCCTCTGAGCCGGAGAAGGGCATGTAACCCGAGAGAAGCACGAATGCAATCACCTCACCCCCCAGCATTTTTTTTTTCGGCTTCAGTCCGGGTTGGGGCCAAAGGGGGCAAAAGGCACCAATCGACCTTCTGCTTTTGTTTCTTCTTTTTTTGTTCCGGTGGAGTTTGCTGATTTTTTTCAGGTTACAACATCCAGGCGGGCGCCAACTAGATTTCTCGTGGCATTTGGTTCCAGGTGGCGAAAGCCATTGCGCGGCTTCGCTTTTTTGTTTCTTGCTTCGGGGGCGATCGGGCACCAGCGGGCTTTGCATGGCTTTTCTTTTTCAGGATAGAATCACATCCGCGGGTTCCACTGGGTTCGGTTCTATACGTTACATACAGCAAGCAACCATCCTTTGAAGCTTCCGCTACACCGCTCTCGCCAAAAAGAGATTGGTATAATATACGGGTGCCCGTTTTTTTTGAGGCTACCCCCTTTTCTGTGGCTTCGAAAGGGAAACCAAAAGGACAACTGTTGCGGCATTTTGGGGGTCCAAATCCGCAAAAAAGACGAGCCACCCCTTGTACCAGTCGCCACTTTGCCATGCCAACCATTTATTTGAGGTCCAAATCTGGAGAACTATCCATATGGCCATTCGGGAGAAAAGAAAGAAACTAAACAAAGACATGAGTTCAAACTTTTTGCTTACCACTAAAATGGTCCAAACCCAAAAAGTTTAAAGTTTTATGAACTCAGGAAGTGAGGGTTCTCAATTTCGGATCCCCTCTCAAGTGGCCAGTTGGAGAGCCCTCTTTTCCCCAAGAGAAATACCAACCCCTCAAGTCCCAAGGCTGTCAGTCACCCGTTGGGCTACTCCGATGGTCGCCAACCCCCCTCAAACCCCAAAGAGACCACCTGGATCGCCAGTTGCGATCGCTGGATCCCTCAGCTGTGACTGTTTTTAGGGTAAAGCGTCCGGGGAAAAAAAGAAAGCGCGGAGGCAAGCCGGCAATCTAGGCATCAAGCTCGCAGCGGAACTCGGGACGTGAGCAAAACGCACCCCTGGGTCAATGGGAACCCCTGAAGGCCCCGGATGCCCGCCTCCCAAGAACCAAAAAAACAACGAGAAGAAGCGGGGCGGCCAAGGGGCCCCCAGGCTCCACATGTCGCACTGGCTGGTGTAGGCCTTCTTCAAGACCTGATTGGAATTTACCCCGAGCGATCTGCCGGTGTTTGGAGGTAATTCTTGTGATACATTTGCTGTTTTTCTCCGGGGGGGGGGCGGGATTCTTGGCGGCTTTTGGAGTTGTTCTCTGTTGATTCATCTTTTTGCTTGGGGGGGGGGTTGTTATGTTGATATATGTCCTTGGCTAACTCGAGCCCCTGGCTCAGAGGCACACCGCCAAACCGTTGGAGGGAACCTGGGTGCACCGTTCGCGTTCGGTCCAAACCCGAACCCCCCGCAGGTCAGGTCCATGTGTGCAGGGGTGGGTAAATCGACAGGGGTGTGGCAAACACTACAAACCACATATGGCTGTGGCTCAAAACATGGTACCCCAAATGGTGCCATTTTGGTATATGGAAACAAAGACCAGTGACTAAAACCTGCGTGCCCCCAGCTGCTTCTTATTTTTTGCCCCCTAAAATGGGTGCCTTCCGTTTAGTTCCCAGTTCCAAAACACAACCGCGAGTCGGCACCAAGGAAAGCCAAAGCAGTCCAATGGCTGCGGGAAAGCCTCGGAAAGTGTTCTCCGTGGCTGCCAAAAAATCCAAATACGCCCCAGTCTTTCAGGGCATTTCTTGGGACAGCCTGGCTTTCCATGGTACAAAACTCCTTTTTCCAGTAGATGGTCGACATCATGCCCTGAAAAAACAGGTACTGGGTGTGCAGGAGCCAGAGCCAAAGGCAAAACAAAAGCCCGGGCAAGTTCCGTGGGCCCCCTCTTGGAGCTTGCAGCCCGGTTTGGAGGTTCCGGGGATGGTCTCAAGCAGTTGCCCTCCCTCAAGAAGGGCCAAAGCAATCCAAATCACCAAAGGCTTACCCGACTTTTGGTTTCCTGAATTACGAGTTGAGCCTATCGCCTGCCAAATCTGGGGTGCAGCCACTAGCAATAAGCAGCATCTTCCGCTTTCCAGTCACCGGCCATTTCTCTCCTTAAAAAAGCAATCAGGTGGGAAACGAAGGGAGGGCTGATGTATGACAGGAAAACCACGCGGGAAAACACTTCATAGTTGAACTACACTTCCCTTAACCAAACAAAACACAAACACCCAGCTGGAACACACAATCTTAACTTCGGATTCGTCCGGAGGAGTGGTCCGGATAAAACAAATGCAACACACGTTCGCATTATACCTCCCCCAAGCATTATCTTGAGGGGTCAAAGACCTACCAAAGGCCAGGCCCCAGTTCAGATAAAATCCCCTCAACCGACCAATTCACATAATATGTTTTCATCATTTCATAACAGAACCTCAACTCAAGATTTGATACATAAATTTTACAAATATTTTTCTAAATTTTCAAAAATATATTTTTCCAAAATCCCAAATTCCCAAAATATATTTTTCCAAAATCCTAAAATATAAAATCCCCTCAACCGACCAATTCACATAATATTTTTTCATCATTTCATAACAGAACCTCAACTCAAGATTTGATACATAAATTTTGTAAATATTTTTCTAAATTCCCAAAATATATTTTTCCAAAATCCCAAATTCCCAAATCCCAAAATCCCAAATTCCCAAAATATATTTTTCCAAAATCCCAAATCCCAAAATCCCCATAATTTCAAAACATAAATCTTACAATGTTTTTTATTGTAAGGTTTATGGTGTAATTTATAATTTAAGTTCAGGATAATAATTTAATTGACAAATCTCATTTATTTCATACATCATTTTAAAAATAATATTAATATCTCTCACTGTGTTTTTAACATTAAACTTTTTATAAATTTCAATATAAAACTTGATATATTCTTTAATATCATCTCCTTTCTTTTGACTATGACACAACATCCTTAATATATCATAAATCATTTCATATTTTTTCTTACTGATTTTAAGAAACTGTTTAACATAAACGTAAGGTGGTAATTTATACACAGTTAAAAATATCAAAATGTCATCTTCTACATTTCTATTATGTCTTCCTTTTAATCTCAACAAACATTTGATTATAGCTTGGTTATCTCTCCAGGTTTTACAATTTTCGCATAAATCTTCTTCACCCAAAGCATAATCAATAATATTATTTATTATTCCATTAGGTAAATTTAATTTATACAATTCCATATTTTCTTTTTTAAAGTGGCAACAGTCGTAGCATTTCTTATTAATATACTTATTGATTTCAATACCGTTCATTTCTTCACTATTAATATAAGGTGTTTTTTCTTTAGGACTATTTCGCCTAAAACTAAATTATTAATTTAATTCTTTCTATTATTTTGTCACACGTTGTTTCATTATAAAAATTATTTTTTATTTGTTTTCTAAACATTCCCATTATTCCAATCGCACGTTTTATTGTATATCTAAGTTCGTGAGTTTTATACTCATCATTTAAAAACTCATTTAAAAAATCAAACAATACAACGTATTTTAAACGTTTAATATTAAAAGACATATTGTATAATTGTTTTACAATACTATAATACTTAAAAATAAAATCATTATTATATCCTTCGTCGTTACATTCTAATAAATTATCAAATCCTTCTATAGTTAAGAAATTATTCATTTCAATAAATACAAATATTTCTAAATCATCATCAATAGTTTCATTATTTATAATATCAATATCCTTGTTATTCATATCATCAATTGCTTTTATAATTCTATTGCAATTATTGCATATTATATATTGACAAATATTATTACAAACACCATTTGCAAAACCCCGTTCAATTGGTAATTTGAGCATTTCACAGTCATCACATTTATAACTCATAAATTTGTCTTTCAATATATTTTTAGCATTGATACCGACTGTATCACTCATTTTACTATAATATATTAAGTTATTATTTCTTCAAGTCATTTTGAAATCATAAATCTTACAATGTTTTTTATTGTAAGGTTTATGGATTAAAATAATGGTCAGGCAATATGTCTTCAAATATGTAATCTACATATTTATCTATATCACCAATGTATATATATTTGATATTGTTTTTTCCTATTATTGAATAAATATATTCCCAAAAGAATAAATACAACAATAGACATACTTTATATTTAGTGTTGTAGTAATACCATATACTATATTTAGTTGCTCTAAATTCGTTCAAGACTTCGTTTATTTTATCTTTGTCTAATAAATGCCAGTCAATCCATTCAAACAAATAACGGTATTTTTTGACAAATGCTTTGTATGGTTTAATTGCGTTTATTCCTCCAAACCTCCTAATTAAATCTATATTACTAAAGAATTCATCAATTTCATTTTCATATGACTTTCTGGAAATCTTCTGGTAAAAGTGTATAGGAAATCTTGCTTGGTGTCGCATAAAGAATTTTAACTGTAATTGAAACTTTGTATATCCCTTGTCCTTATGTTCTTCAAGAAAAAACTTTTCAAGGTCTCTTGTTATACAGCATTGATTGCAGTATACATTATATTCACTTATTTTATTACATAGATTAGCAGGTAATAACTTATACAATGTTATATTAACATCATTCCTTTTAGTTGTACAACATTCGCAATTTGAATAATTAAATAACATTTCACTAATAATATAAGGCGTTTTTTCTTTAACTGTATTTCGTTTAATATTAAACTTTCAATAATTCGTGTCTCAAATAAGGACTAGTTTTTCCTTCCAAATGAAAGTAAGATTGCCCTAATTTACTATCAATTGATTTTACTTTAAATACTTCTTTTAACCAATGACTGGTATGTGCCTTTTCGCTTATGCCT
The DNA here is from genome assembly GCA_963377175.1 of Effrenium voratum. NCBI lineage: Eukaryota > Dinophyceae > Suessiales > Symbiodiniaceae > Effrenium > Effrenium voratum. Next base: position 24,045 of record CAUJNA010000446.1, on the reverse strand, counting down.
TTCTTCCTCATTATTTTTACATTACTACCCACTGACAACTCAGGGTATTTTCTAGTATTTCTTGCTTGCATTGTAATATTCATTTTTACTTCAAATTCATTCTTTTTCATTCTTGCGTCCTTCGGTGTAAATTTAGTTGCGGAATGAATATTCTTATTATTGTAAGTTAATAATATTTCAAAAATATAATCCGTCCATTGGATATTCTGCTTTCCATTTTTCTTGTCCGCTTCAACTCGTTTAAACAGTTGATCTTTAAAAGTCTGAATTCCACGCTCCGCAAATGCTGGATGACCTCTAGTTCTATGTAATTCAATTTTCTCCTCCTTCAAATAATCTAATACTGATTGATTAAAAAAACTGCCTTCCTCGTCGGTATAAATTAATTTACACTTCCCGCCCATTTTATTTAGGTTCTCCATCAACCCTGCTAAAATGTCTGGCGGTGTCTTGGATTTAATTGGCACGATATGCATATATTTGCTAAATATATCAATGCATATCATTCCAATTCTAAATGTTTGATTTTCCAAATCATTTTTAGAAATGAAAAACATATCAACTTGAAATTCCCAGAAACTATGCGGAGCAATAAAACTATTTTCACCTCTCATCTTTCTTTTTTCTTCTACATTTTTACTAAAGAATTCATTAATATCGTTAATTGTAATACTACTATCTTTTTGCTTAGCATCCTTGAGGGTTGTTTGTTTTGAACCATAACCGCTTCTATCATAATATACACTCTTGATAATTTCTTGTGTTGAACTCATTAATTAAGTTAATAAAATAATTTTGAAAAACTCATTTTCAAAATTATTCATGACGCACTACAATTGCAATAGACACAGAAGGCGGTGCAGTTTTCAACCGTATGGCATAACTCATTATCACAACGTTGAGCAGTGAAGTTAGAACTTATCTTTCCTCCTCTTGTATCTAGATTAAATTTAATTCCGCAGTTTTGGCAACAGGATTTGAAGTATTTTAAGCACCAGTTTTCGTCAATGTATTGCTCTTCGTCTATTTCTCTTTTTGCTACTCTATCTTGCTGTTTATATCCTTCAACTTTGTTTTTAAAATAGTTGATTACCAAACTCTTAAACATATCTTCATCTCCCTCTTTGTTCTTGTAAAAATAGACATTGTTAAAATCCCTCGCTCGTGTGATACTCGTCCACAACCATTCCCTACAAACTAAATAATCTTTGTTCCATTCGTGAATGGTCATATTATCACTGATTGATGTCCCCTGTCTGCTATGAGTGGTAGCACAGTAGGCATATCTAAAATGCTTATCTACAATATCAATGTCAAGTGTTCTAATGTTCTCTGCATCCTTAATATCTTGTATTGTTATCTTGTATCCTTCGTTATTAACAACCTTCCACCTAATATTAACATTCAGTTTTCCTTCCTTGTCCTTTTTGTAAAGTCTGCATATTAAGATTTCTCCAATTTCATATTTGCATGTTTTACCTAATCTTTTTCTAATCTCATTGGATACTGCCTCACATCTAATATTTGTATATGCTATGTTGTTTTCACTATTCATAACATCTTTAGTAAATTTGAAATGCTTAACTATCCATTCTTCAACTGCCATCTTTTTAATCCAAAAGTCATCATAGATTTCATTCAGTTTCTTTCTGTTTCTTTCTCCTTCTTCTGTATCCTTACCACCTACTCGCTTACATATCTTTAAAAATATATTATATTTAAAAATAATGTCAATACATTTGTCAATGTATTCGCCTGCGTTTTGAGTATTAGTGAAAGGTTCAATCGGTGGCAGTTGCTTGACATCACCTGCACCTATAATTACGATGTCAGGATTGTTATTTGCAAACACCCTTATTTTGTTCAATATGTAAGGACTGGACATATAAATCTCATCAAACACTATACAATCAAAATCTGAATAATCAAACTTTGGTAGGTCATCCCCTTTATCAACTGGAATACTAAAGAATGTATTTACTGTCACCGCTTCGCATTCAATCTCTTGTTTCAACATATTTTGAGGCACTACAAAAAGTGTATTGTGTCCTAAATTTTCCATATACTTGCCTATAAAACTTTTACCGCTCCCAGCAAATTTTGCTCTAATCATAACTCTTCTTTTTTCAATAATCTTATTACAGATGCTTTCAACATCCCACTCATCTTCAATCGGTATTGTTTCATTCTGAAAAGTTGGTATTTTTACTAACTCATTAAATTTCCAATTGTAATCAGTTTCCAGTTCATAGACTTTATTATTTTCTACTCTCCAGCCTCCAATATCATTATGAAAATCTAACAACTTCTTTGCCTTCCTTACATCTTTCTTTGCAATATGAAAGGCATCGGTTTTCACCGCATAAACTTTAATACTATTTGCTTTCAGTTTTTCAAAAGTTTCATACATGTTAAAATTATGACCTTGTAATAATAATTCTTTAATATACCTAAATCCGTTCATTAGTTTTCTTTGGTCGGTAAGACAAACAACATAATATTTGGCAGTCTTACTTATCTTTTCAGTTTCCCTATATTTCTCACCCCGTTCGCTGTAATAAGTCTTGCCGTCTTCAACTTTGCAATCGATACCAAATTCAGGAAATGTCATACTACCATTTACATGTTGGAAGTATGGTCTCTCATCTTCGGAGAGTTCAATACTCCACTCATCATCGTTTAATCGTTGCCATTTATTAAAACACTCATATTCTTCATCATCCAAAACATACAGTCTGCCTCCATGGGTTCTTTGATGATGTAAAGCATGCCCTACATTGTCAAAGATCCTACTCACTGACTTTCTGTTATATGATTTTTCCATTAGTCCAAAAGTAATATTTGCTATTGTCTTCTTGATTTTGTTGTTTTGCTCCTCGTCAGGACTGATGTTTGAGGTAAACAATTCGCTTATCGCTTTCTTGTATTTTACCTTCAACACTTGCGACGGTGTTTTATAATATAGTATTTTCATCACAACGCCTCTTTTAACCAATTCTTTTAAGTATTTACCATACACCAGATTAATTTTTTTGTTAAAAAAGGTGTTGCCCTGATTTGCTTGAACATAATACAGTGTGTAATTGTTAAATCTGTTGAAATCGCAAGTGTGATCGTAAGGTTTCCACACATCAAATTCTTTAAAAATCGGGATATAATTAATCTTGCTTCCTTGATGTGTAAATGCTTTACATGTGTCAATGCTACATCTTTCATCGGTTTCTACTTCCTTACCTACATTGCTTCTCATCATGCCGTGTGCTACAATTGTTCTGCATTCATCCAAAATCTGGACATCAACTTCATTATAATAACTCTTGTAGTTTTCGCACAACAATTTTCTGTTAAATTTAAACATTTCTTCACTGATGTTATTATATACTTCTTCTTCGTCAACTGCGATGTCCTCATCAATTCTGTCTCTGTCAAAATTCTGGTTTACTATTGAATAATAAACTTTCTTTTGCTTCTTTCCTATTTGATGCGTAAAATCCATTTTGACTTCAGTTGTCCTACCTGCAGTGTATCCTATTTGTGGTTCATATCCTATCTGCTTGAGTTCAAAAACTGCCTTGTCTAAATCATTGCCTTTCAATATCAACTTGTATTCATCTTCCTCATTGAGTTTTAATATGTCGTCCAAATTTTCAATCATCTTATATTTGATGGGTGTCTCCCTGCTACTGATGTAATAATTGCTATGGATTTTAAGCTTATGGACGTCTTCTACATTCGGGTTTGCTTTAAGATTTTTCATGTCGTGGTTCAATGTGTAAATATGACTGTTCTTTACTAAACCATTAAAAGTAATTATTCTTCTGCTATTGAAGTCTTTTGGGTCATGCTTGTAAATCAATTTGCTGTCAATGTCATAAATTCTTGCTTTGATGTCAAACTGTTTAAACACAGCATCCATTTGCATGATTGAAGCACCGTGCTTTTTGAAGTTTTCATCGCTTTTGTTGATGATTTCTAATATCCTCTCTCTGGTTAAATTCTTCTTTTTGGTTCTTTTGTGCCTCATCAGCGTGTCCGCGTAGTGTTCCATCAACGTATTAATCCAGCACTCATTTTCAATATGCTCACCTTTTTTTATTGCTTCCTTCAATGTTAAGCAGTCAGGGTTCAATTCGGTTTGAATGTATCTATGATGAATACTTATGTTATGTTTAGCGTCGGTGAGTTCATCATCAAAAATATCATAATCTACTGCGTCCTCATCAACTAAGTCGGCGCTTTCTATTTTGATGCAATCAAGGTAGTTATAAACCTCGCCATCTGTAAAACTCTTAAACGCTGGGTCGCTTCTCATCACTGCCACCAGTTTATGAAACTTATGTTTATCAAAATGCTTTGTAATTTTAACATTAACAGCATTAGTAATAAACTCCCACTGTGCTTTTACGTTGCCTGCCCTTTTAACGTTAGGATATAGCAACGGGTAGTATTTAATACCATTCAATCTAAAAAAACCGGATTTTGTAGCGCGTCCTTCGTCTTTAGTAAAAAGAATATATTTAATAACAATCGTTTTTCTGTCCTTCGTTATGTTGTCTCTATACATCCTTTGAATTCTTCGTAAGGGTGTTTTTTCATTAATTCTTCTCCTGATTGTTGCTAGCTTCTTGCCTCTGACTGCCTTTTCAGTTGTTGGTTTCATTCTCTCGCCTATGGGTGCTATGTTTTGGTATTTGGCAACTGCCTTTTCATATTGCTTCAGTCCTTTCTTCAATTCCTTGTCGTTTGTTGCAATGATGCCATTGATTAATTTGTTTGCCGTGTCAAATTGAACAATTTTGCGGTCTTCATAAAAATCAATGATGGTATTGACTTTCTGTAGGGTTTGAGCGGTAATACTGCCCCTTTTCCTGTCTCTTGTGTTTTTTAGGTCTTGAATGTTTGTATCTATACGTTTTTTTGTCATAAATTAGTCTATATATTAATAATAGTTAATATGTCCTTAAGTGTCTTTCGTATTACTCTTTTATTCGCCTTATTGAATTTATATTAATTCATATTTTGCCTTAATATACTTAAAGAAATACTACCATAATATATTAAGATAAAAATGAGCACTAAAAATATTGATGACTTGACAATTGATGAGATTAAGGAACAGATGGCTTTATTCACCAGATTATATTATAAGAAGAAAAAGGTAGAAGACCCTGAATTTCTTGAAAGAAAAAGGGCACTTGACCGACAAAGGTATCATAGAAAAAAGGAAGAGGAAGGAACAGTAAATCAACCTCCTAAAAATGACTACAACAGAAAATACAAAGGCAATAATTTGATCCTAGTTTCTACCCCTGAAAAATGATATTTTAAAGTAAGTATTTTAAAATATGATTTTATTTTCATGATGGTTTTAACTCTATGTCTTTCATTTGTTTATTTTAGATTTTGTTTTTCTTTATTCTTATCTTTATCCTTATCTTCTTCATCGGTTTCAGCATCAGTAGGAATAGGAATGTCGGTCGGCGGTGCTATTTCATAATTAGCATTTTCTTCTGACGACGTTGAATTAACGGTATGTGTTGAAGAACTATTAACAGTGATAGGTGGAGAACTATTAACGCTAACAGGAGGAGAAGTGTTTAACTCAACTTCTTCATTAGTATTATTACTTAACCAATTCATAATACCATTAGTAATATCAAAAGTTGTAATTAGTGAATTTCCTATAATGTATGCTGTCAATTCAGTAATTTGTAGAGTGGTTAATGTAGTTTGATAAGTTATATGTATTATTATTTCTGCTACACTAAAACCCGACCTTAACATAAATTCTATAATCCTAATCAGGTTTAAACTTTTCTTTTTGTTTCCGTTATCATCATCGTCGTCGTCGTCTGGTTCATCTGCATCATCACCATCTTGAATAGGTTTGAATAAGGATGCTTGTACTTCTGCCTCTGCCCTATTCTTAAGATTACTTTTAAAACTCTTTGAAAATCCGTCTGAAATCAAACCTGTATAATCAATGTCATCAGTTTGTGTTTCTTTATCATTTGGTAGGTCTGTTTGTGTTTCTTTGACTTCTCTGATAGGAAACTGTGTTGCTTTGTCAAGTGTCATTACCGGGAACATATCAGTATCATATTTATTATTGTTTAAACTCATATATTTCTTGTTAATGCCATAATTCGTTAAATCAAATTCGTCAAAATCAACTTCATTCATTAATAAATCTACTCTCCGTTTTTCTGGGATGGTTGTTATTATCAGTCTGTGTGTCATCGCTTCTTTAAGCATTTCATCAAAGGTTTTCCTTCTTCTCAATCCATAATATTTAGTATTACTCATTATTAAATATTATAGATTAATTATTGTTAATCACGTGTTTGACCCGATGAGGATGCCTTTTCTTCTTTCATATACTTATTATATACATGCTTTTTGTAAAAATCTATCAATTTGGTTTTGTTTTCCTGTTTTTTAACGTTGGTTTCACTTTCAATCAATTCGCTAATTAAGTTGTTGAATTCTATGTATATATCATCTTTCATTAATCCGACATTATATATTTTATCAATGATGCGTTTCATGTCCATTGGAACATTTGCTAAATATAAGGGTGTATTTCCTCTGATTTCATCTATGAAATCTTCAACTTTACTTAGGTCATCATCGTCGTCTTTACCCTCTTTCTTCTCTTCTTCATCAACAATAGGGTCGTCTTCTGGTTCTTCTTCTTCTCCTTCTTCTTGATTTGACGCCATTGAATGGACTTTCACACCTTCTGGTATTGATTGTCTTGATACAGCACTTGCCATTTCATCGTGTTGTCCAAACATAAGTCTCATTCTTTCTTCAAATTCTTCTTTCTGTCTGTTCACTTCCATTAACCTTTCGTCTACGAATGTCATTTGTTGTTTGAATGTATCGCCAATTTCTTTAAATATTCCTTTACCTGACGATGAATCCTTCTTAACTTCTTCTCTTCTGCTCAATTCTTCTTTCTTTTGAATATCCAAAGCATCTTTATTATCAAACTGACTACCATATTGATTTAACCTGTATCTTGTTGCCCTTCTGTCTATCACATTTTCAATTGATGGACGGTTCTCATCTTCTACTAATGTTTCTTTTAACAACTCGTCATAAGAAGGTCTCAAATGTAATTGTGATTTTAACGAACCTACTTTTACTGGTCCTACTGTATTCAATCTATTTATTGATTTAATCATATTATATGTATTATTTAGATAATTTATTTATCTAAATAATAAATAAGTTAATCTGAAATATTCTTAATCATTTCTTCTAAATGTTTCTTTCTTGCTTTTAGTTGTTCTGTTGTTTGTATTCCATCGGGTGAGCGTGAGTTTTCCAATATTTTTCTTATTCTGTCTAATTCCTTTCTATAACTTTCCGTTCTGTTGCTTTCTGCTAAATCGTTTCTGTATTTTATCAATGCTCCTTGTGTTTGTCTTGCTTCTATATTATCTTTCATTTGTTTAAAATAATTCATTCTTGAAGCAACGCCCCATAAGTCATTAGTATCATATACTCTTTCAACTTGTGGTGCCCTTTTAAATTCTACATTTCTATGACTTCTCATAAGCATGATTAATATATAATATAATTAGATTATTATTTAAAACATTGATGAAGATAATTTGTTTATTGTTTCTTGTTTATCTTGTTTTTTCTTTTGTTTAAGTTCTTCATAATGTTGGTTTAATAATTCTGTTGCCGTGGGTTTCTTAATAGTTTCTTTAATCACTTCTTGTTTAATCTCATTCTTAATTTCTTCTTTTACTTCTGGTTGTATCTTTCTAATGTTCTTTTGTGGATTGACTGGGAGCATCTCGGTTTTTGCCCCTTTACAATTTTTAGGATGTGAGTGTCTCAAACTTTTCAATGTCATCTTTTTAGAGCATTGTTCACATTCTACTAATTCAACTTCTTTTTTAGTTCTTGGTAATTCTTTTGCTTTCGCTTTTGGTTCAGGAGTGACTTCTTCAGGTTTAACTTCTGCTGGCGTTGGTTCTTCATTAACTGTTTCATTTTGTTCAACGACTTCATTATTAACAGGTGCTTCTTCTGTTTTAGTTTCATTATTAATATCTACTACCTCAATACTTGACATATAATATATTCTATATATTTTCTATATGGAAAAATAAAAGAAAATATTTAAATAATATCGCTTTTCACAAACAATAATGACAGGGATACATTTACCCCATTCAAATTAATTTCATTTCCTAATGAATTACTAATCCAAAAATCTAATTGTTTAAAGCTTCTATTTGATACATCCAAGTAATCCAGAGGGTTTAATTCTGAATCAAAGACAATTCCCGCGTGTGGTGCTGTGACTGGCACTTTCTTAACAACTGTGCTATCGCCGGTTCTTAAATTTACTTGATTATAATTAGACAATTGAGAAGAATGAATATAAATATTTCTAATGGGTTGAAGATTAACGAAACCAGAAACATAAGGATTATTATATTGATAAACTACCATTTGATAATTTCCTAAAACTTCATTAACAGATTGTAAGTTATTAGCATTAAAACTTCCATTCCATATATAATCTGCATATGTTAGTTTCATTTGTTCATCAGTTAATACAGCGAACTTTCTATCGGCATAGTTTGAATAAATTGTTATTTTATTAGTTTTAACACTGTAAGTAACTTCATAAGTATTTGAGAAATTAGTATTATCTACAACACCATTTATTTTTGACTTTAATTCTGTCGCTAGTTCTGTGCCAGTATATACTCCTTCGTCCAATTGTAACGCTAAATAATGGACATTTGTGTTATCTTCATCTGGAACTAGTGGAGAAGAATAAAAGTATAATATATTATTTAATCCTGACTGAATTGAATACCACGAGTTAGGTAATGTTACTTCGTGAATGTAGCAATGAACTCCGTTGTCTGTTTGTAATGTTTCCGGCAATTCAACTCTAAAATTTGATGATGAACCGCTAATTCTATGAGCACTGTCAATATAGACCTTCTTATATGTGAGCATTATTAATTAATTGAGAAATTAATTTATAACTTTATTTATATGATTAATAATAAAAAGTTAATATATGAAATGAAGCATGGGAAAATTAAACATTATCAACCTTATAAGAAAACAACTAAAATAACTAATGTTATGAAACAAACTGACAAAATATTGAAATAGTTATTATCCTAATTCTAATTTAACTGATGCACAAGGGTTGAGTAGAGCATATGGCAATGGTAAAGGTTTTTATATTGATGGTGATAAAATGTATGTAAGCGGAACATTTGGAAAAGGAACTTTTGGAGGTGCTGTTAATGACATTCTGGCAGATGTAGGACTTCCCTTTAAAATGACTAAATATTCACAACGATATAAAGACACATCAACAGCATTGGATGAAAACAATGAAGTTAAACATCTTATAACACATAGTCTCGGTTCAAGTGTAGGGGCACAGATAACAAAAGATTATCCTGAAAGAGAATTAACTTTAACTACTTATGGAGCGCCGTTTATATCACGAAGGTCTAAAATTACCGATGATTATATTAATTTTAGAAGTATCTTAGACCCTGTCAGTATTGCTGACCGTGGCGCTATAACTGTTTATACTGGTTCATTAAATCCATTTACTAACCACGATTACATAACTGGATACGGAGACCAAGGAAAAGATGTTTCAAGAAGCGTTGAACCTGTAAGGGAGATATTATAATTTTTTAATAATTAAATAAATAAATAATTAAATAAATAATTATATAGTATTATATATGTATAATCAGTTAAAAGAAAACTTGACAGAAAGTGAAACAAAATTTAAACCATTAACACTTGTAGAAAGATTAAGGGATTTAAATAGAGATAATAAACGAACACATGTAAAATGTCAGTGTGGGTGTTTCATTATTAGGAGTGTCAGAGTTAGACCTGACTATATTGATTATAACTGGATTATTTCAATTTATAATATGTTCGTACCAAAATATATAAATGGTTATGTCCTCATCAATGACAACACTAACAATTGTAATCACACTCAATCAGACCTTGATGAAATAGTAAAAAGAAAAAACGCAAAACTATTTTCATATTATTGTTATGATACAACGTAAGAAATATGACAATGAAACAACAGATGATATGATTAAGAATGAAAATAAAAAGTATAAGAAAAGTTCATATGATGAAATTAGAGAGATTGTTTTAGAGAAAGAAAAAGGCAATACTCCAGTTGAAGATAAGATTAAGAAAAAGAAAATGAAAATATTTAAAAATAATAATAATTCTAATCAAAAGGATTACACTAAATTATTCAATTTGTAAGAAATGTATTTTTTTAGAAATTAATGAATGTATAAATTTAGCAATTTAGTTTAAATTATTTCTAAATTAAATTATATATAGTAATGGAAACTTTTAGTGCTGAAGATATTCTAATTGACAACCTCTCATTCAAACTAAATAAAGGTGCAAGTTATATCAACGACCGTCGTTCTGTCTCGTTTTTTCCTTCTGGGAGTAATATCTACACCCCTTCATCTGGTCAACGTGTGTTGAAAATAGCATTAAATGCTGAAGATAATACTTGGCTTGACCCACAGAGTGTAATGGTTTATTTCACCGTTGAAAACACTGACTCGTCAGACAATAAACGCTTACGTCCTCTGTCTCCTGCTTATTCCTTTTTTAGAAGAGCAAGACTAATTGCTGGTAATCAACTTGTTGAAGACATTGATTATTACAACCGAAATCATCACATGATGAGTTGCATGATGTCAAAAGGAGCAAGAGACAATGAAGACGCCCAGAGTTTTGGTTATAGATATGATGATGATTTAAACACACGTCGTGCAGTTCCTGCATCGGGTCATATTGGTCCTGCATATGACGCTTACACAATTCCAGGCTTTAACAGAAAAATGGTTGTAGGATTTAAACCGATGCTTGGTTTATTCAATCAATATAAGTATATCCCGTTAAAAGCGTGTCCTCTTGTTTTAGAACTTGAACTAGTTTCAAATTTTACTGATTGTGTTGTTTCAGCAGGCGGGTCGAGGTTTCCAGAAAGTGGCAACGCAGACTCAAGCCTTCATACAAATGAGCAGTTCTCAATTAGTAATGCATTCCTTCAAACTGATTTGGTAAGCTTGGACAACGACCTTCATAATAAATATGTTGCACACCTACTTGATGGGAAAGAATTACCTATTACTTATAATACTTACATTTGTCAATCTAATCAAGTTCCCGATGGTTCGTCGTCAATTAACACTACTGTTGTTCGTTCAGTGTCTAAACTCGCTACCGCGTTCATCTCTTTCAGTAAAAGCGGAGTAGGTGATATTCACGTTATGAAAGAATACAACAACTTCTATCATCCTATGTATTATTTGAACTACCAAGAAAGCGGATACTACAATGACGACCTTGATTTAGAATTTCAACTTCAATTAGGGTCAAAACTATATCCTGAGTATCCATGCCGTTCATTAACACAAGCATTCTATTATTTACGAAAAGCATTAAATTTACCATTGTTCCATCAACACCATTTATCGATTGAATATTCTGCTTATCGTGTTGATAAGTTTATCTTTGCTATGGATTTCGAAAAGGTTCCCGATAGTTCATATACTGGAATTAACACAAAAGCCGGACAACAGCTTCTAATTCGAGTTAAACCTGTTGGAAATATGGTAACAGCAAATATGCCAGATACAATATATATAACATTAGTGAGTGAGCAAATACTTTCCATTAGAGACGCCGGAGTGCAGATACTTGATTAAAAATGAGTAAAAATGATAATATTAAAAATAAATAAATATTATCATTTTCTACTATTAATATATAATGCCTTCAATAAATTTAACAAACTTTGAAAATGTTGTAGCGCACACAATTAGCGAAATCAATTCTACAAGCGGGGTGACAAACATTAGAAACATATACGCTAATCAATCAGATATAATTGATTTACTCAACAATAAAGCAGACCAAGTAGATACTTACACAAAAGCACAGGTTGACGCTAATTTTTTATGATATAACTCAATCATATAACAAAACAGAAGTTAATGTATTATCAAATAATATTAGTTCAAATGCTTATTTTATTATGAATAATACAGCAACAATAGCAAGTAATTTAGTTAATGTTTCATCAAATACATTTTTAATAGGTAATCTTACAATAACTTCAAATACAAATTTTAATAATATTTCATCAAATACACATTTAATAAATAATTTGAATTCTACTATAACGACTAATTTTAATAATATTAGTTCTAATACTAATTTAATTAATACCAATATTAATAATATTTCTTCAAATACTACTTTAATAAATACAAATATTAATAATACTTCATCAAATACACATTTAATAAATAATTTGAATTCTACTGTAACAACTAATTTTAATAATATTTCATCAAATTCTCATTTAATATCTCAATTACAAACGGGTTCATTTAATGAAGCAGATTATTATAATAAAATAACAACTAATAATTTATTATCAGAAAAGTTAAACACATCAGTATTAAATAATACATTAATACATAATATAACACCTACTGCAACTTTCAAAATAGCAGAATTTGGAAATTATAACAATTTCTTTGAAATGTATAATAATTATTTTGACAGTTATGTTTATGGAAGTTTGACTGGTTCAACTATGTTTTTAAACCAGCGAGGGTTTGGAGATGTAGAAATTAATAATTCTTCAACTTTTCAAAATGATAAAATATTATTAAATCATAATACCACTTTTCAAAACTTTTCAAAATGATAAAATAATATTAAATCATAATACTACAATATTAAGTAATTTACAAGTATCGGGTGTATTTTCGTGTTCATCTATTTTAGATATAGCAGGTTCAGATGCTCGTTATGTTTTACAATCAGATGGATTAAGTGGATTAATAACGGGAAATACAAATACAATTAATTCAATAATTACAAATGATAGCGCACAAGATACAGTAATAAGTCAAAAATTAGACAAAGTTAATACAACTGCACAAACAGTAAACTCTCCGTTAATACTTAGTTTAACAGATAATACTAATCCAATATTCAGAATCCAGGACGCAGTTAGTAACCAAAGACTCGAGTTTAAACGGGGGTGTCAGTTAGACTCTTATCAAGGGTTAACAGGTGCTACTCCTTATAGATTATGGTTGGGATGGAATACGGGAGATGTTATTATTGGAAGACCTAATAATGCTTCAAGAATTACAATTAATGGTAATGTTCATACTTCATACAATTTTGCTCAAGCACATGGAACATCATATTTCGAAGGTGCTGTTTATATGAAAGGAAATTTATTTACAAATAATGATTTTTCAACAGATATTAAAACAAAAATTGATAATATCAATACTTCAATAAATGGACTAGAACCATATTTAGAAACATATACACCAGATGCAACAGAAGGATTTTATATACATCATCCTAATTTTGTTGCTGTTAGCGTTGGTGATATTACTAATGCCAGTAATCAATATATGATGTGTGATGGATTGGTAAATAAAACTATTTTTAGTAAGCCCGTTGATGTGTTAGGTAATATTTATACGAATGCTGATGTTCATTGTGATAATGTTAATATTGCTACTGATGGTAAATTAACAATTGATACAAATTGTGAATTATATAGATATGTTAGTGCTTTTTCATCTTTTGATATGAGGAATACTGATGCTAATTCTTCAATTAGATTTATTTGTGGAGACCCCGCTGTTCAGTCTAACATAGTCGGGGCAGTTAATATTACTAGCGGATGGACTTTTAATACTGCTACTGCTGATTTTATGGGTAATTTATTTGCTGATGATGTTTATGTTAAAACTGGTGGAGCATTAAGAAGTAATCATATAGCACCTAATGGTGGAACATTAGTAACCGTTGATACTAACTTAGCAGTTCAAAATGCATATTTAGCAACTAATACCATTCAATCATTTGATTTAACAACGGTTTCATGTTTGAATAATATTTCAATGACTACTGGAACAGATCTAAAGATGGGAACAAGTGAAATATCAACTTATTACGATGGAACTAGTTTATCTACAATTGATGTAATATTCAGAACATCAAACACGGCGTTTAGAGTTGCTGATAGTTCTACTACCCCTTCTGTTTTATTATATATTGATAAGACATTTGGAACAACAGTAAATACTGAAAGTTTTACAAATAATGCTCCATCGACTTTTAATGAAAATGTAACAGTTGCGGGAACGAAGAAATTGTTATGTAATTTAATTGAACCATCAACAGGAACTAATATAGATTTAACAGCAACAACAGTAACCATCAACGGACCGTTTGTTGATTCATCTGATTCAAGATTGAAATATGATATAGACAATGTCAAATCTAATTGTATGAATATTATTAAGAAATTTAAACCGAAGAAGTTTAGGAGACACGATAGAAATGATAACGTTAAAACTCATATAGGATATATAGCAGATGAAGTATTAAAAGCAATTCCTAAAGAATTTGAAAATGTTGTATGTAAAGACAGAGAGTATTTAGGATTAAATTATTTAGTTTTACCTGTGCTAGTTCATAAAGCAGTATTAGAATTAAATGATAAAGTAGATAAACTTGAAAAAGAAATTAAGGAATTGAAAAAAGAAAAATCTAAATAATAATATATAATGGGTAATTCAAACAGTAATGTTGAAACTTCAAGTATTGATAAAATCAATGATATTGATGTAGAACAATTAGATTTAAATAATATTGATAAATTACAGTTGAAAGCAATTAAGCAAATGAGTGGAAGATTAGAAAAACTGGAGAAAGTAAAAAGTGACAAATTAATATATAGATTACCGGTTCAGATTTGTAGCTATTCATTATTTTGAATTAATAACATTAAGCCTTTGGCTTAATGTTATTAATTGCAAAGATAAAAATAAAAATCATTGATGACTTTAATAGTTAACATAATATATTTGAATATTTATTTTATTTTAAATGATTTTTCAAATCTAACATATTTAGTTATTTTTTAATCATCTGGCACTCTTGTTGAACCACCATCACTATAATTATCACTATCACTATCAGTATCATTTTCTATACGAATATGTTCTTCTAATTCTTTCCTCATTTTTTCTGCTTCCTTAAAAGTAATATGACAATCACTTTCAATATGGTTAGCAGCATCCTTCATTAAAAAAGTTTCACCACATTCACACTCTACTAATTGTTGTAGTCTTTGCTTCCGGTATTCTTGAATTTGTTTTGGTATATCGTCGCCGAAAAACCTTACTGGTTCTTCATATATTCTTTCTTGAATCATTTTTAACATTCTATAATATATAATAGATTTATTTTATTTTAAAAGCTTTCTCAAATCTAATAACTTCACATACTCTCGATGGCGTTGTGATTTTAGATGTCTTGAATAATCACATTTTCGGCATTCAGTCCCACATTCACAAACAGTCTTCACTTTTCGTTGTTCATTTAAAACGTCTTTATTTGTTAAATACCAGTTTCTACTTCGTTCAAGGTCTTGTTCGCGGTGTTCATTATGCCATTGTTGTTTATATTGTTTCCTTTCCTCTGGTGTTCTATATGGTGAAGACTTATTCAGGGTTGGTTTTAGTTGTTCAATAATTTCTCTTTCTTTTTGTTCAGCTTCCATTTTGTTAGAGCATTCAAACTGTTCAACTAATATCATATTCCAATTATTCCATCCACCATTACTACGAATACACTTATAGACAGGCATATTATGACATTCAACATTTGGATTATTACACGTGTTTTTATGATTGTGCTTACGGTTTTTGAAGTTTGTAGTGTGTCCAACATAGCAATCTTTCACATTTAAGTCATTACATACCAACTTATATATCACTGTATTAGAGTAGTCAATGTTTGTTCGTGGCATTTGTCCTATAAAGTCTTATAGTGTCTAAGCTTTATAACGCTTTTATTTTGACACTTTAAACGATTTTTCAAAATTTATATAGAACATTTCATCTACATTTTTAGAATTCATATTGACATAAAAGAAAGAGTATGGCTTGAAGTCTACCGCTTTATGATACATATTTAACAGTTGCTCTTTATCAACGATGGCGGAGTTTTCCTCAATGAATGACATTAACTCTGATACATTCTTTAACTTAAAGATATACAACGAACTAGAATTCAACCTAATGATTGGTGCTAGGACACGATATTTTTGAACGCTTAAACAAAAACTAATGGCGTCGTGCCTGCCTCTCGTTGCCAGTCCATGAAGTAACTTACTGTATCTAACGAATTTAGGGTCATCTGCGAAGTCATCAACAATAATCAGTATTGAGTGTAATTTCTTCATTTTCTGTTCTTTCATATAATGAATAATCTTTCTTTGTGTGTTAATTATTTCTTCCAGTTCTTCAGGTTGGTATGTGTCATAATATAACTTTTCTTTTTCATCATCAACCTTCATATTATCTTTTTGATATTTCTTGACTTCAACGAAGGTAGGGTCATTATGAACCGACGGGCTAAAAATGAATATACGGTCGAAGCAGTCCCTATAAACATTTAGGATAAGGTTTTGAATTAAAACTGTTTTGCCACCCGTTGATGAAGCAACAACAATTGAGCGAAAAGGTAGTTTTGGCACATGTTCATATTTAGATTGTTTGAAATCGTAATCAGTTATATTTATTGGTTTTATTATTGGAACGTTTGTCATAATTGATATTAAACATATATAGAAAATTATATTTAAAAATTAACTTGTAATTATTATTGAATGGAACATCTTTTTTTATGATATGCTGGTAGTGAATATCATAAAAACGGAACAGGTTTCCATTGCTTCAATCAATAAGCATTGAAGATAATTAGTTTTGTGTCTTGCTCGCGTGTGCAATGAAAACCCAAGTGCTGTGCCCCACCAATATTCTATTATGCATGAAAATAATAAGATCAAATAATTATTTTTAATGATTATTTCATCTTATTATTTAATATGGATAGAAGTTATTCAGATTATATTGATATAATAGATGATGTAGAGAATATAGAACAAGTAATAATAACTGACAACAGATGTAAGAAAGTATGCTTTTATACATTAGAATTAATAAAATTAGGAATACAATATATCAAAAATAAAAATGTAAATATTAATATAAATGGGAAAAAAGAAAAACAAAAAGAATAAAACAGATACTACAGTTTCTTCAACAGATGAAGACAAAGAAGAAGAAATTGTTAAAGAAACATCAGTTATTGAGTTTGAGTGTCCTATGTGTAGAAAGATGTTAGCAATGAAGAACGAATTAGAAATTCAAAAGAAAGGAAATTGTAAATGTTCGTGTATTCCGACAAATTTCAAATTGAGTAAAAACGATAAGAAAATGAATATTGATAAAACTAAAGACAGTATCAACTTAGAAACTGATGTCCATAATATAACTTTTAAATGGGGAAGGCATGCGTCACCATCCGATAATGGTGATAACGAAGCACAGGAAACTATTAAACAAATGATGAAAATTTAGTACTTAAAGAGTAGATTTTACATTAAATCAATTTTATAAATAATTAAATATTTAAATAAATAATTATATAAATAAATATATATAGAAATGTCTGAAGTTGAGAATGATTCTATTTCTGAACTATCAAAGAAAATAATGACAGTTAGTAAAAATGTTAAACTGTTGTATGAGATGATAAAAAACTATTGACCAGAAACTTGATGCAAAGGCAAACGAACCAAAAGATAACAATGAAGAGAAGGAAAAGATTGACAAAATCTTTGAAAAGAAAGGGATAGGCAGACCCAGCGGTGATTATGACACGAAGCGTAAAAAATATTGTGATATGTTAAATAAGGGACAAATCAAAAGTCCAAAAGAACAAACATTAGAATACTATAAGATTATTAAGGAAGATGATAAATATGTATATTTCTAAAGCATTATCTAAATCATTCTAATAAACAATATGAATTTATTAGAATTATTTAGTGGAACTGGAAGTGTAGGAACCATAGCAAAGTCACTCGGTTATAATGTCATCTCATTAGACTTGAAAAATGCTGATATTAATTGTGATATTTTGGAATGGGATTATAAACAATTTGACAGAAACCATTTTGATTTTATTTGGAGCAGTCCCCCGTGCACTGAATATAGTGTAGCAAAAACTAAGGGAATTAGGAATATTGAATATGCTAATAGTATAGTTTTAAAAACTATTGAGATTATCAAATATGTTAATCCTAAATATTTTGTAATCGAAAATCCTCAAACTGGATTATTAAAAAATCAGGAGTTTATGAATGAGTTTGATTTTAAAGATGTTGATTATTGCAAATATGGATTTAATTACAGAAAACGCACTAGACTTTGGAATAACATTACGAATTGGACACCTAGAGATTTATGTAATAGAGATTGTGGAAAAATAAGGAATAATAAACATATTGAAACTGCGCAACGACTGCCATCAAAAACTAAAGCAGAATGGGGGGATAATTATGTAATACATAAGCAGGAAGATTTATACAAAATACCTGCTGAATTGATTTGTGAGATTTTGACGAGTTTGACGGATTAAGGAATTTGAGTTGGGGTTGGAGTTCAAACTTGGAATTTCTAGGTTCATCCAACGACAACACTAAAAATCACATTACAATAATGCAGGCGGGCAGGGTGCCCAAAAATGGCGGGCAGGCGGGCAGGGCGCCCAAAAATGGCGGGCAGGCGGGCAGGGTGCCCAAAAATGGCGGGCTGGCGGGCAGGGTGCCCAAGAATGGCGGGCAGGGTGCCCAAAAATGGCGGGCAGGGTGCCCAAGAATGGCGGGCAGGGTGCCCAAAAATGGCGGGCAGGGTGCCCAAGAATGGCGGGCAGGGTGCCCAAAAATGGCGGGCAGGGTGCCCAAGAATGGCGGGCAGGGTGCCCAAAAATGGCGGGCAGGGTGCCCAAGAATGGCGGGCAGGGTGCCCAAAAATGGCGGGCAGGGTGCCCAAAAATGGCGGGCAGGAGGGCAGGGTGCCCAAAAATGGCGGGCAGGGTTCATGACTAGTAAATTACACCATAAACCTTACAATAAAAAACATTGTAAGATTTATGTTTTGAAATTATGGGGATTTTGGGATTTGGGATTTTGGGATTTAGGGTATGATACAGGTTTAAAGGTAAATTACCTTAGTAAATTATGGAGAAGCAGTATTGCAAAAGATGTAATGCAACTAAACCAGTTGAAGAATTCAACGGAATAAATAAATATTGTATAAGGTGCTTGGAAAAGGAAAGGGAAAAACACCAGAAGAATAAGGAACAAAAACATCAGCAAAGCAAAAAATACCGTGAAGCACATAAGGAAGAAATAAACGCCAGAATGAAAGAATACAGCAAAGTCTATAGTCAAATTGAAGTATTTTGTGATATTTGTCAGTGCAAAGTTAAAAAATGTAGATGGTCGGAACATAAAAAAACTCAGAAGCATAATAACAATCAGAAGCAAAAGGAAACACCGACTATTATTGAAGAAACACCTGTTGATATTGAAACAATATGAGTTGAAATTACACCATAAACCTTACAATAAAAAACATTGTAAGATTTATGTTTTGAAATTATGGGGATTTTGGGATTTGGGATTTTGGAAAAATATATTTTGGGAATTTGGGATTTTGGGATTTGGGAATTTGGGATTTTGGAAAAATATATTTTTGAAAATTTAGAAAAATATTTGTAAAATTTATGTATCAAATCTTGAGTTGAGGTTCTGTTATGAAATGATGAAAAAATATTATGTGAATTGGTCGGTTGAGGGGATTTTATATTTTAGGATTTTGGAAAAATATATTTTGGGAATTTGGGATTTTGGAAAAATATATTTTTGAAAATTTAGAAAAATATTTGTAAAATTTATGTATCAAATCTTGAGTTGAGGTTCTGTTATGAAATGATGAAAACATATTATGTGAATTGGTCGGTTGAGGGGATTTTATCTGAACTGGGGCCTGGCCTTTGGTAGGTCAAAGACCGGGGAGTTGTTTCCCGTTGAAGCTCTGAGCTAGACTTGTGCCATTTCCCTCGGTGTCCAAAAGGGCCAAAGTCACTTTGGTGAGTTCCTGTGAGCTTCGAAGCAGAGTTGGGAGCTTGCAGCTGTTCCAGGATGGTTTCAAGCATCCCACGGGCTTCAAATCCAAACCATAAGGCTAGGTGAGGTCTCCTTTCCGAAAGCGAAACAACCATCCAGTCAAAACCAAACCGTGGGCTTTCCTGAGCTCAGGTCTCCTTTTCGAAAAATAATTACACAAAACCAGCAAACAAACAAATAAGCAACAAAGGGACAAACACAATCAAACAAAAGAAGAAGCGAACAACACTCAAACAAAGAGAAGCCAACTAACAAACCAGCCAACAAACAAAATCAACAACAGCCACCCATCCTCTCGTCTCCGACCAGCGTGTGCTTCGTCTTTGGCCGCGCCTCTGGGGCCACATAGGCCAAGGTGCCGCAGCTCACGTGCATCTTGATGTTGGGATCCCACCTCGTGCGGCTTGCTCGCCATCGGAGATGCCCGTTTTGGCGCCGGTGATCGGCCGGTGAGCGGTTTTGAGGGGAGGACCGGGAACAAAAACAAAACAAAACACGTGGGGGTCGATCGTAGGCCGTTTCCACCGCCGTGGCGGAGAAACCAAAAAAGAACCAGCAGCTTTTGATTCATCGGCCCGGGGGATGAGCTATCTTTTTTCAAGAAACATAGCGACACAGGACCAGTGGTGGAATTTGATCTTGCTTTCGGAGGACACCTTGTTCTGCTTTTGGCAGTTGAAGGGAAATCGGAGATGAGTGGCGGATCTATGTTGCTTGCCTTGTGGGCCTTGTGACGAGATTGTAATGCAGCAGATTTGTTTTGTGAAGACATGCCTTTTTGCTTCAGGGGTTGCCCATCTGACATCGCATTCCCCTCCGGACCGCGTGATTTGCCCATATCCGCGCGAGGGGTGGACGAAATCCACGTACCACCAGCAGTTGGTAGTTGCCAGGCATACAGTTCACCCATTCCAATTGCAAACACATGGTCCAAGAGGATGGGTGAAAACTCGGTTGCTTTCTGCTCCCCTGCTAAAAGTTTAACTTTTAGTGGTTGGATGGAAAACCCATTATATTAGTTGGCAAAAGGAAACAACTCCTAACATCCCTTGGCAAAATGCACCAAAGAAAATGGGGCCAGTGATGAAACCCCCTTTCTTTGGCTGCCATGCGACGGAATGTGCCCCTCCGCGCGCGCTTTGAGCGCCCACGAGCGCAGGCGAGCGGCACTTTGCTGAATCCGAAGTCGATGAGCTTCAAATGGTTGCTCGTCTTGGACTCGTACCTCATGCGCATATCTAGGTCCTCCAGATTTGAGAGGTTAGAAGAAGTTGGTACCGCTTATTTTTCTGCTTTGTCTATTTTAGTAGGGAACCCTCCTTTGCTTCGCGCATGTTTTGTGCTTCCGGCCAGAAATCGAATGCCGTTTCTCCCTCCCTTGCTAGCTGTTTTCCCCAAATACCCTACGGTGCTTGCCAACATGTCGAGGAAACCAGCAAGTTAGGGGAGGTCGGGTTATCCCATGACAAAAAAGCAACATCTGACGCGTTTCTCAAGTTGGTGACGGCTGATGGCTCTTGCTTATGCGCTTCAGATATATTGAAGCCTTCCTCACCCCGGTGAACTAAAGGTAATCTGGGAAAGCCGTCATGATCAAGACTCCGTGTTGCTGAAGTTTGACTATTTGCTAGATTGCGCTCTCGATCTCTCTCTCATCAGTTGACCATTCCTGCAAGTCACAAGTAAAATGACCAGGGCACATGTGAGAACATGAGAAGGCAGGCTACCCTCCCCTCTCATGGATTGGTTCACCTGGATTCCTTGAGGACGAAACCAACCCTTTGGAAAGCGGTCCCGTGCACCAAGCCCTCTGCTATCATCATGATTTGATCGGGTTTGAAGCGCTCCCCCAACCCCATTGACATAGGCTTGTATGTTTTTGTGAGGGGCTCGCTTGAATCTAGGATGGTCGAACCCGCACGCCACAGAATACAAGAAGGGGACATGGTTGCACAATGCTGGATGTAGGGTGGCATATGGTGGGTGTATGGTTCGGTGAGCATCATTTGCTGATCGATGTCCACCAACCTTTCTTTTTCTCACTTCGCAAGTAAACTAACCAAAACAAGTCGGAACTTTTTGTTTGCGACCGAAACGGGTAACCAAACCTAAGCACCTAAATAGCCAAGTTGCCGCTTTTTTCAGTCACTGCTGCTTGTTTTTGGGGTAAAGTGCATGGAAAAAAGCGAAGGCAACTGGCGATCCAGGCAGTTTGTAAAGTTCGAAGCGGATCTCAGGGAGTGATCTTCGCTTTGGGCATACGCGTCCGAAACATCACCGAAGGCTGGAGAGCTGATGAGCTCTTCTTCCTGTAAAGTGAGATCAACAAGATCCCCCAGAAAGGTGGGTGCAAAAGAGACCCTCCGCCAGTGCTACACCCTCCTTCTGGGCCCGTTCAAGTGAGATCGAACATTTTCCCAGTTGATTGCAACCAGTCTCTTCAGCTGCTGTCGTTTTGCAGTGAACCCTCTTTGGTTGGCTTTGATTTTGGGGAAATCAAAGCCAACGCCGACAGCGCCATTTGTGGGTCGCGGTCCGATTCCTAAAACAAGATACGCCACACGTTCTTTTGACACCGTTTCCCCGAGTTCCCTGAGGTGGGTTCAGGAGAACATGCCTGGAAGGGCTTTCCCGCGCCGAAACGGGGCGTGCCTGCACATTGTTTGAGGCATTTTTTGAACGGCTTCTTTTTGAAGGGGACCTGTTTAGGGAACCCGTCCCCCCTTGAGGCAAACCCAACGTCTTTCTTGTGCTTTCCCTTGGGTCTCCAACTCGACCTCAGCTTTTGCGCAACCCAAAACATAATATATGCTTCATTGTGGCCCATAGCGCCACAAATCCAAAGAGAGACCCACCGAACCGCCAGGAGCTGCCAATGAACGTGGGACCTCGCAGGAACTGTCAGGATCACTGTAAAAGATCATGCTGTTGAAAGCCCAACACCCCACTTTGCTGGAACGCGACACCCTCCAAACCTGGCCCAGACTTCGACCCGCAACATCCTGGTTGAAGGGGAAAATGGAAAGGAAGGAACACCAAAAATAAAAAGGCAAAACAGTTAAGAAGTTCTCAGCCTTGCTGGCAATGGTTCTTGGCACACATCTCCCAGCTTTCCAAAGGGTTCCCTGTCGAGACCTCCCATCTCAATCGCCGAAAGGCAGGAAGTTCTCCAGTTTCAGGTCCCGATGAACAATGCCTCGCGAGGAATCCGCATTCCGTGCCGCACCCGTGGCGAATCCGTTTTCCGGCAATGAGGTCCGTGAGGTCCATTCCCCCCCACGCCCCCCGAAACTTGGGTTGCGCCAAAACCCAACCTAGGTTCAAACCGCTTGGAGCTGGTGTTCGGAGGCGTTCCAGGTCAGGGCACCGAATTTTTGGCCCAAAGCCGCGAGAAACCAGGCCGGGGCCCGTTGCTTCAATGGAACCCTCAATTCGACGCAGCCGCTCAGCTTTCGACCCCTCCGGGTTGGTGAAACTTGAGGCTCCGAGAGGCTTAGCAAAAGGACCAAATACGCCTTGTCCACTAACGTGCGTGGCCTAGGAACGGCTTAGCGCAAGGAATCAAGCCAAGGGTCTCAACCAAGGCATCCTAAAAAAAAACACTGGCTTTGGACTTTCTTGCGGAACTGCCCCAAATTGGATCCACCTCTTCGCCGCAAGTCCTCCATGACCTTTCTGCCGAACCCAGAGGAGGCCTTCCCATTTTTAGTTTTTGCACATGGCTTCATTTAATAACGAACCGCAAAAGCGGTTGGTGGACATCGGATTCCCCAGCGAATTCTCATGTCCACCAAGGGGTCCCCCATTTAGAAACTTCGTACCTACACCTGAACCCTCAAAATTCCCTTAAAAATGGGTTTCACCCCCAAAATGATGGGGTGATATCCAATTTTTAT
>CAUJNA010000445.1:186587-226863 GCA_963377175.1 Effrenium voratum | reverse complement strand
TCGCAAACAAGTCAATCGAATTGTGTTATCCCATGATTCCAATCATTCATTATCACGGCCATTTTAAGAAAATGCTCGGCCATTTGTGGGTCTTCACCAACGGCCTATTCAGGAACATCTAACGGCCAATTCTGAAATGGCTCTTAGATATGGCACTGCTTTGCGATTCAGGCGCTTCAGTGGGTCGGGGTTGCTTTTGAAGGTCTTGGCCAATAGCACTGAGAGCTTTTCAGCAAGGCAAACTACATATATACAAACCCTGGGCGTCCTCGCCCATTTCTGAACGACCATTCTAAGGAAATGCTGGACCATTTTAGGGTCCTTACAAACTTCTGACTAGAATTTGTTGAACGGCATTTTCCGAAATGGCTGTTGTCATGGCCCGGCAGCCAGGAGCCTTGTGTGTTATGTGAGCTTGGTCGGCATCATGATGTGCTTGAAAAGCCACCTTAACGCTTGGCTTTACGTTTGCGTGTTGGCGCAATGGGCGTCTTACAGCAGTCTCGGAGAAGCTGGAGCGTGGACAAAGCGTGGACAAAGCGTGGAAGAGCCATTTGTGAGCGTGGAAAAGCCATTTCTGGGAGTGGAACATCCATTTAGGGGAGTGGATAAACCGTGGACATCCCGCCAAATGCCACCTCAGCCTGAAAAGCACGCAAGTTAAAGTGACAAAGCTGAAGTCTACAGAGCTCAACTGCGCGACCTTTTCAAAGACAAAAGGCGATTCCAAACGAGCCTAGCTTGAACACGGGCTTGCATGATGGCTGGACTATGGCCGCGGTAGCTTATGTTCTGCTTATTGTCTAACATCAAGCTCCAGAAATGGTTGCGCAAAGCCACTGAAAACGCGGTTTTTTCTTTTTTAGGTCCTTCATGTCCTTCGACAAACAGCCAGGTCTCCAAAGGAGTTTGGAAACTCAGGGAGTCAAACTCAGTCCTGGTTGATGTGAGCTTGGGGCTTGTATGATTGCCAGCTTTGTCTTGCTTATTGGCCAACATGGTAGTCCAGAAATGAGGTCTTGCTTATTGGCCAACATGGGAATCCAGAAATGGCTCTTTGTAACCAGTGAAAACATGCATTCTTGCCACAAATGGCTCTTCGACAAACGGCCGTTTCTGAAAAGGCCTTTTGAAGTCTAGGGCGTCGATGTGCATGTTTAAGTCATGGACAAGGACGTTCGACACATCTTTGTTGTTGTGTTCTTTTTAGGTAAATGTACGAGTTCGTGTCAGCAATTTCACATATATCGCGCATGGAAGGGACAATTTATTCATTGTCATTTTTGACATGCGTGTTCATGTCGGGTGTGGTTGCTCCCAACTTCTATGACAACGAACACAGGCCGGTTCGTTTGCCATTGAAAGTTATGTTGATTGCATGGGGACTGGATTCCCTTGCCGATTGTGTGGTATTTCAACCGGGACTTCGCAAAGTTTCAAGTTTCAGAGTCTTGTCAGACCGATCCGCGGCAGATTCGTGTTTGTCCCGTTGTTTCGGTGGCTCTGTTGGCCCCGCGCCATGTACAATCAGAATCGCGGAAGGAGTCTTTTCCACCGAATCCTGGTGCAAGACTTTCTTGCTGAAGTGTGAACTGACAAGATCTTGGGGTCAAAGTCTCGAGAGAGGGAGACAAAAACTTCGAATGCAAGCGGAATATCGTCAAAGATGGCAGTCCTACTGCGCGCTCTATGGCAACGGGCTGAATGACCCGGCCAAGCATGATGAGTGCTTCCGGCCTCTTTACTCGGCTGCCCAGACCCTCGGGTGTGAAACACCCACGTCAGGCCAATGGTTTTTAAGGGGAACCCTAATTTTTTCTTCCCAGTCAGAGCCATGATGATGACCTGCTTCCGAGCTTGAACGCCCAAGTACCAAAAAGCTGGGTCCGGACCCATTGTCAGTTCAAACATCGCCTTTTCCAGCTGAAGAAGGGAGGCTCTTTTTGGGTTCCAGTCAAGCTGGGCACCTTCCCTCACCAAATACCCCGGCCTTTGTTCGGGCCTAGTTTGTCAGCTCTCCAAAGAATAGGATTTACCGGCAAACCTGGCTTTTGCACTCCCGAAGATCTGGAACCCACAGGGTCTCAGGATGCTCCAGGACCTGACAGGGAGTTGGGAAGAGAAGGCTCCCGTGGCGTGTTGTGCGGCTCAAGAATTTCAGGCCCTGGTTTGGGGGCAATTCAAGCCTTGGCAACTTGACTGGTTCCTTCAGCTTTCCGCCCGGAAAAGGAACCTGTGGACCCCTTTGAACCATGACCCGGGGTTTGACATGGGTTCCACACCTACATCTTGGTACCCGACCTATTGCTTGAAGCAAGTTTACCCAGAAAGCTAGCTGCTGCTTCTCGGTGTTCCAATTATTTTTCTGACAGAGCCCCAAAGTTTCCCTACATCAGGTAGGGCTTTTCTGTCTTAAGGCCGGGGTGTGTGATCCTCCAGGGTTCCAGAAGCTCTTCGGGGGTTGGGGATATCACCGCACTTTGTTTTGGTAGCTTCACCTTGCTGGCCCTAGTCGCAGGTCCAAGAAACTCAGGTGTTCGCAGGCCAGTGAACTGCGCCGAGGTGAGAGTTACTCACTTAAGCTGGAGTTGATCCGTGGCACCCTTTGTCCCCTTTTTTTGGGTGGCTGCCCCACTAAAAATGCTCTTCCCCGAAAAGGGTTTCCTTTTCCAGGGTCACTGAACAACTAAGTCAACGTTCCGTTCGGTCTCATGACCATGAGTATCTTGTCCCTGTGGTTGACATGTCGTGTTTGTTTGTTTCCCCAATGGTCATCCCATAAAGGACCCTTTGATCAACCCGCATGTGCACTGCCCAGCAGAAGGCACTTTAAAGTGGAAGCACATCCAGAGTTCGACCCTCGCCAGTGGCTTCACGAAGGGTTTCCTGGACTACTTGGGCGACATCGCGGCGCCGCTTCAGCTGAACGTGGAAGTAAAAAAGAAGCACGGGGCAAAGTGTTCTTATCCTTCGGCGACCCCTAAGAACTTCCCTCTAGGGTTTTGGCCCATTTGAAGCATGGGCTGAGCCGGGGGAGGGGGTTGTTTCTCCGGACCCAGTGCAAGGATTTCCGGGTTTGGCTGCCGGGTGTGCCTCGGTTTGTCCCCGCGCCGTCTTGTCACTTGTACATTGGGATACATTGGGTTCTCCACTCGCTCCACGCGCTCCACTCGCTCCCTGCCTCACACGCTCACACACTCACACTCACCCTTGCTCTCACTGGAGCGGGCTGCCAGAGGGGGGGGGGTCCCCTGTTTCCGCTTCCGATCAAAACAGCTGGAGCCCCGCAGAAGCCGAACAAAGGTCAACCAGTATTTTCGGATTTCCCCTAAATCAGCAAACAGGGGTATCCGCACATAGCCGCCCTTTCTGTATGTTTGCCTCTAGTTGTTTGAGAGGGTGTGGCAAGCCTCACTCCTCATCCTCCTTATTGTCTTGGTGGCTCCCAGCCATCCCCTTTTAGTGTTTAGTGGTAGTTTCCATTTTACCCACGAACAGTTAGTCACTTTTGGTGGGGGATCCGAAAACGGGCAGCCCAGTTTTGAGAAACGTCCCTTTGAGCCATGTCCGTTTGTCCCAAGGGAGGGCCTCGGCTTGGCAGAGTCCGCGGAGACGATGAGCGCCAGGCGCAGCTCCGCAACTTGAGAACGCCTGGGGGCATGTGAGCCACGTGCTCAAAACCCTTTGGTAGATGAAGGTTAGCAAGGGACAATCCCCTTGCCATAAATAGCTGCGGATATCCGCCTTCTTAATTCTTTACATGGTTCTGCGTCGACCATTTTAGTACCGGGTTTTGATTATGACTCATGTGTACCTGTTGCTTTGTATGTTATTGTGTTTTGTTTGTTTGTTTGTTTGTTTGTTTGTTTGTTTGTGTTTTTGGGGGGGAGGGAAAGTATCCTTGTAGTGTCCCTTCAAGCCAACCATTGGGTGCGCGCCACTCAACTCAGCAGGTCTGAGAAAGCCTCATGGCTCCTTTCGCGGGTTCCAGAGATCACCAATGTCCAGCTTCAGGGGCGCCTCCCGGTGGAGTGATCTGATCACAACGGAGTGGCACCGCTTTCCATGCAGATCAATCAGCCCCCATATCATCCCCAGAAAAAGCCAGCAGAAAAAGGGGCGGAAGGCCGGGGTTCGTAATTGGAGGGTTGGTGGCAGTGAAAGCCCTTCATTGGCTTTGCGTGCCAGCATCGTCCTTCTTTTTCCCGTTGGTAAAGCAAGAGACCTGCCCCCCTTGACAGAATAAGCAGAAGGGAGCATCTTCAGCGGTGGCTATTTGCCATCGTCCAATGCTTAAAAGTTCATGGCCCTTTGTGGCCCTTGTTCATTACAACCCCCTGCCAGCAATAGTCGCTAAAACGGTGTGTTTGAATCCAGGAATCCACGCAGGCATCCTTTAAAGCGCACCCCATTTGTGGATTTGCTATTTGCTCACCCATTCACCAGCACTGGGGCCCGGAATCGGCTTCAAACCTGTAGGGCCCCGTCGGCTCCCTCTCTCTTTCCTCTTTCGTTTCCTTCTCGTTCTCATTTCTCTTTTGTTCCCTCGCTGTCTCGCTCGCTTTGCTCTCTCTCTCTCTCTCTCTCTGTTTATCGCTCTTTCTCCCTCGCAGAATTCCACGTGGCTTTTAGGGTCAACCCACTAGAAGCCCTCAGAGGCTTCACATTTCAATGGTTGCGCAAATTGAACACATGAAAAACCAACAGTTGTGTGAGGTCGACCCCCGGATGTCCGCAGGGGGCTGCGGGAACAATGGTCGGCTGCCAATGAGGGCCGTGTTGCTTTTGGTATGGCTGTTGCTGATTAGCTTCATCAATCCAACAAGCCAGCGCAGAGATTGAAGCAGCAAGCTGAAGTTCGGAAGCTGCAGCATGTGCTGAAAAGTCATTTCAGCAGATGACATGGTTTCAGGAGCTGCAGAGGAACTGGGTCGAAAGCATGGTCTTTTTGGTAGCTTGGTAATGTTGACACATTACACAGGAAAGTGGGGTGAAACATGCGGACCGAGCCATGGCAGTCAAACAATTTTCATAGTGGCGCTCTGCTGCTGCAGGGCCGGAGCATGTGTGAAAATGATGCAGGGCCGGCACCTGGTGTAGCCCGCGTACTATGAGCTTTGCTTGAAATATACGCAGCCTTTGCACGGGTGGTGAACACTTTGCATAGCCCGCAGGTAAAACACATTGTGCGCAGTTCATCATGGTTTCGTAACATGTTTGCGTATAGTATCTCACGCTCTCAGGGAACCCATTGGGTTGCCCTCGAGGGACCCATTTGATTTTGGTTCTTCGGCGCTGGCTCCATGGAATCATTTGCTTTTCCTTGGGAGGCCAGTGCCATCATCGAAGCGGAGGAGAGTGGAGGAGCCAATCGAGGACGCGCGCCGGATGTTTCGGAGACGCTGAGCTTTAGACTTCCCTCAGCAACGATGGCATCGCGTCAGAAAAAACCTGGTGTTCACCCAAAAGTACCAGCCCATACCTGTGAGGTGGTATGCACCACTAGACTTTATCTGGGGTCTCCTCCAAAACATGTTCCTTTTAGGGTTGAGCAAATATGGAACAATGTCGGAAAATAGGAGTATGTGTGTGTGTGTGTGTGCCCCTCCTTTGTGGGCCAAGTTATGTGTTCAGCCATTCGCTATGGCTGAATTCAACGAAGCCAGCCATGGTGGCCCGCCCCATGGATTCACACAAGCGGCCTTGAAAATCGGGGGTGGTGGGCAAACGGCTTCTGACCTTTCCTGTCTCATTGTGTGCCGCTTTTATTCAGAGGCAGACTGTTTTCGTCCCTCTGGCAATTTTAGACCCCTTGCCAGGTTCCGGACGGGCCATGCTTGATTCACCCCATGGATGCTCTCAGGGGTTTGGATTTGTCTTGACCGTTGGTTCAGCCGCCAAAAATTGGGGCCAACACTAACAAATCGACAGCCCCTTAGTCTGTACAAATCGACAGCCCAAAGCTCGCCAGCCGACTCAAACGGCTGTGTCGATCGAGGCGAATCAAACGGATGGGGCCCCTGAAGATGGATGCTCGCTGAACAGCCGCCAACCTATGGGTTGCACGCACGTGCCTGCCTCAACATACGTATATAATATGTATATATATTTATATATACACATTATATGTCATACTCAAAAACCCTGAAGTAATTACTCAGGTTTCTGACCAGACTGAGCCTTGGGGATGACAGATGCCTTGATACTCTGAGATGAAGTGACAGGATGTGAGAGATGTGCTTGAGAAGCAGATTTGAAGTGCACTTTGGCAGCTCCAGCTCAAAAGGCACAACTGTTCAGCACAAAAGTAGTGCGCGAAGTACACTTTGGCAGCCTCAACGTGCCTCTGCTCCGCTATTTGTTTTTGGGGGCCGGGAGAATCAGCAAATTATCAACTTGCGAGGCAAAGGAACTCATTCCGACTCGCAAGTGAACTCCAACTCGATTACAAATTCATGTCCTCGCGCAGCTGCAATTTCTCTTTACATACCTCCATTTACATTCTAATTAAGTTTTACTGGAACAGTTTGCAAATCAACTATCGCAGTTACTTTGTCAATAACATCTAATGAACCTCAAGTATATAGTATAGGGAACATCCCCTTTAAAAAACCAAATTCAAGCAACATTCGTCTTTGTTTTGGTTGTTCGGTTCATCTCTTGGCGCAAAGAGCTGCAGCTGGCATTGCCGTGTGACAAGTTCGGTTCGAAAAGGGTTTTCCGCTAGAACTGAGCCACGCCAAGAACAGGAAAGTTCCCCCAGTAGTGCCCTTTTACCAACTTCTTTGGGGGATGGCTCCCCTACCAAAATAGACTACAGAAAGAAGTTGGTACCGTTATTCTGACCTCTTTACTGGAGGACCTAGGTTTTAGTCAACACGGATTCGCGGCTCTTGGCATGCAAGGCTGTACAACACAGTGTTTTTCAGCATTTGCTCAGGTCGTGTTGCCCTGGATCGAAAATGAGTATTCAAGATTCCCGTAAAGCTTTATAGAACTCAATCCTGGCCAGCCCCCAACCCCACCTCAAAATCTTTAAAGTTGTTTCAACAGTTTTTCCCACCAGGATTGAACATGGAAGATCCACCAGATCCAGGGGTTGTGTTTGATAGTCTTACAGCCAAGCCTCCCAAACTTTGAGGTTTGTTCAAAAACATGTTTTTCCCCTGGCACCATGCAAGTTGACCTCATTGTTATGCTTGGAAAATGCACACCTTGTTTGCCTTTTGGGATTCTTCAAATGCATTCATAGGGCAGTCCAAGATGTGCTAGCAAGCGCATCCTGGATCGAAGTCTGAAGATGAAAGCACTGCTGTCCTCCTAAAATGTATGCTTCTTGAAATGCTTTTTTAAGACTTAAAACTTGGCATGGACACTTAGGGCAACCCAGGATGCGCTAGCGCTAGCAAGTGCTAGCACATCCTGGATTGAAGATTTCCAAACAACTTTTCTGCTAATCTCCAACCTTCAGTCTTTAATCCAGAATGTGATAGCGCAGTGCTAGCGCATCCTGGATTGCCCCAAGTATGGACCGAAGATTCTCAGAAAAGTTGTCTGAGAATGTTCAATCTTCAATCCAGGATGTGCTTACACGTGCTAGCACATCCAGAATTTAAGTCTAAAAAACATGCATTTTTGATCCATCATATGTTTTTAATGAGGACACCAGTGCATTTCGCCTGCATGTTTACAGCAAATATGGCACAGCCTGGTCAGAAGCCCGAGTAGTCGAGGGGCGGGGTGCCATATATATATATATATACATAGAGAGTATGATATTATTCTGCGTGCATACATTATTTATTCATTTCCGCTGGTGCACAATTTGAGTGGCGAAACATCAAAACGGACGCACCCAGTCTCCGGGAGCTCGAAAAATGAACCTTTTCGCAGGCGGCGCCTCCCGAGAAGACGGCTCTGGTGGACAAAGTCAAGGCTCGAGAACTGACCGAACGGCTCACTTGGTACGCGATCTTTCTATGACCCCGCAAAAAACGTGGTGAGCTGTTTGCCGGGGAATCGCATTTTGTCCAACCAGCGTGCAAGGTTCAAGATCCAAGAATAGCCACCAAGTTTGTGGCTGGCTGTGTCTTGTGGCATATGTGTTGCAGTTCTATTTCTTATGGTTGGCCTGTGTTGGCCTTTGCCTAGTTTCTGTGATTGGGCAGCTTCCTTTGTTGGCCCGCCTTTCCCCAACTAGCTGAAGATTTGGGGTCCCTGAGTCCGGTCTTTGCCCAAATGGCCTCCGGTGTGCCGTGGGGCAAAAAGGGCTAGGGTTCCGGAAGGGTTCAGGGCTCGCAGTTGGGGATACCCATGGGCACGGCCATTTCCTTGCACGGATTTGGGTCGACGCCCAATGGATTCCCAATCCTTTGCACTTGGCAAACGCCTTGCCCCGCGTTCCCCTTTTGAAACCTCAGTTTCTTTGCAACCTGATAGACTCACCTCACGTTTTTTTCTCATCTCGGATTTGGGCCATGGTAGCAGCTTTAAAGGTTTGGGTGCTTTTTGGAGCGGCAGACGTGAGTTTCTTGGCCAGACGCTGCAGCGGACCAGCCCCGAGCTGAAAGAGGCCTGGTGGATGCCGGAGCCTGAGACCGGTGGACCGCGAAAAAGTTCTTCGCGCGCGGCGAACTTGGAAAATGCCGCCGATCCGTGCCCCAGTTGCCCACTGGGGTGCCATTTTTCCTTTTTGTTTGGGGAAGGGTTCCCCTTTAAGCTCAACCAACGAAAAAAGGGTGCCCTTTCTTCCCATGGCCACTGGGCATCTGAGATGCTCAAAGCATGTTTGCCCAAAATGGCCCCTTGGCCCTTGGTAAGTGGAAACAACGACTGAAAAGTTGCGTAAACCTAGTTTTTGAGTTTCGAGCCACACCCAAGTGACTAAACCAGTGTAGATCCTAGATGCGACGTGCAAAAAAGCCCAGGGGAAAATCAAGAAACCAGCCAAAAGGCAGACCCCTGAGAAAGATCCACGCGGACGGCATCGCACCTGCGACTTGTGCACTCCAAACGCCCACCAGACAACCCGTTTTGCTTAAGAGTATGTGATTTTTCCTCTGTCGGTAAAGGGAAACGATTTCACTACTGGAAATATGTCCTCATGTGTTCCAGTGGACTCTATTGCAAATGGAAGGAACTTGTCCGAAGTTATGCGCAAGGTGAAAACCTTGTCTCGCGTGATGCTGGTTGGCGCGTTCCCAAGAACGAGCCCAAAGTCCTCAGCACATATCTTTGGCACGTGCACGCAGCGACTCCACGCTCAGCCCAGGGCAGGCCGATAAGCAAATGAGGATGGGGGATACTCACCAAAAACCCTGTTAGTTGGGGACGCAATAAATATTGACCATGCCTGACTGAAGCCAAGACCACCCTTCAAGATCCAAGTGGGGGTGATCTGGCATCGCAGCCGGTAACGCTAACAAGTCTTGGGAATCAAGCTGTGCAAGACACCCCTACAACCACACGCTTGGCTTAGTTGAAAACACACGGCCCTATTTTTGTTTTCTGGTCTGGTAATCGTCTAGCAGTGCCATGGATTTGTTCATAAAGGACACCTATGCCTACAAGTCAATCCGATCGGATCCTCAGGCCAGGCCCGAAGAATCCTCGCTCGATTCTTCGATCTCTTTTCAACCATCGCTTTGCTTGTCTTTAGAAACCAACATTGTCGGGACCCTGCTGTTTGATGGTTTCTTGCAAACAAGGATCCTTGAAACAGAAATAAAGGGGAAGCTTCCAAATTCGAGAGGCATGCTGTTGGTGTTTCCTTGTTCTTGCACCCAAAACGCCCCCCCCCTTGGATGTGTCGCAAAAACGCATATGCTGTCCTCGCATCCAAAAAAAGGGTTGCTCAACAGTTGGATCTTGATGACTTGCATTTGTCTCAAAATTCGGGAGCCCTAAAATGGCGCTTGTCCTTTAGGTTTCCCCTAAAAGCCAAGCAGGAGGGTTCCCAAAAAAGACGCCCATAGCCATGATACCGCGTGTTCAGGCTCCAGATCTTGGAAGTCGAAACTGCGACAAACAATCCAAGGGGATCCCCTGCTCTTTTTGAAACACCAGTAGGGTGTGTCTTTCTTTGGATCATCCCCCCCCCCCCAACAAAAAGAGGCACAATACACAAACATGGCGGCTTGCCTTTTTGCCGTCCTGTTGAAACCGTGCACAAAAGGGGGGGTGCCAACGTCCAAAGAGGCGAGCCGCCCATGCGGCCATGGCTCAAATAACCCTGTACCCCTGATAAACATCCCAATCCCCACTACAATAGGTTCCAAAATGGGTGGTGCACCTTAAAATGGACCAAAATGGGTGGTGAATTCACCAATCCCCCAAAAATGGGCTCCCAAAACGGTTTTGACCCCCACAGCCATGTGGCCTCCACCAAATCCACCGCCCGAGGTTCTGCGACACGCAATCCGCGGGCATGAAGGACCCCGGGCGCCACTCCGTGGAGAGCCTCGAGCAGCTCCTCGGCGATCGAGCGACGCGCGGAGCGCTGGTGGACGCACTTGGCTGTGGTGGTCAATAGGGTTACCCCCAAATGAACTGGTTGCCCTGGTAAATGGAAAATGACAAAAACCTCTGGTCCATATCTTGGTGGTGAATTCTGACCCATACCCACTTTACACCTTTTTTTTCCCTGGTGGCTTGATTTCGGTGGTGGCCCAAAAAGTGTACACTTTTTTTTTTGGCTGGCCACTAGCCAAGTGAGTTTGCGCTCCGGCCGCCCCGTTTTGGGCAGTCTAGTGGGGTGGAGTGTTTTTTTGTTGTTTTTTCCCCCTAGGGATGGTGTGTTTACTATTTGGCAGTCTAGTGCTCAGTTGTTCAGTGTCAGTGGCACCCTGTTTCCCCTGTTTTTGTGGTGGCCCGACTAAAAATGGCCTTCCCCTCAAGAAGGGCTCCCTTTTTTTCTCCAGGGTCTCTGAACAACTGAGAGTGGGGTGGAGTATTTGTTGTTTGCCTGGGGATGGTGTGTTTACTATTTGCCAGTCGAGTGGGGTGGAGTCTTTGTTTTTCCCTGGGGATGGTGTGCTTTTACTAGGGCTGCTCTTTCAGTTGGGGGGCTTGTCCGGAAAAAGCTCCTCTACCTAGCCCTGGTTCGGTGTTCAAACAACGTCAGGCATATAGGTTATAACCATAAGGGCACGTCAGGGGCATTAGAACCATCGGACGAACCCCAGTTGGTCAAACCCAAGTGGGCCCCAAGTTTGAAGGAAGGTCCCTTATCGAACAATTACCCAAATGCCAGGTGATTTAGAGCCTTTGTGAAGGCGATGTGTGGAAATCTCCTTGAAGGAACCCGGGCCAAGAGTCGGGGGTTAAGTGACTGAAACTCCCTTTGAGCGATTTAGCGACCAATTTTGGAGGATGTCACTTGATGAACCCAGCAAGCTAAGCTGCTCAACCATTGGAGACGTTGGTCGCAGGCCAAAAGCGGGGTTTTTCAGGCTTACTGGTCTGAATACTTGATTTGGATAGAAGCACTCATCCATGTTTTTTCTTCAGGCCATCTCGCTTTGGATATGGAACTCAACATGGGTTGCTATCCTGTGCTTAAGCTGCCATCTTGGTTCCCTGGTGGAGCCATCCCCTTGATTTCCCTCAGACCGAATCAGGTCCAGGTGATGGGACCTCTTTTGCCCCACATCGCCAACTCCCAAAAGCCCAAAAGCCCCCCTCACTTCTCTCAAATCTTCAGATTTCTTGGGCACATTGCAATATCCTTTTTGCCAGTCGTAATTCTCCATACTCCAAAAGGCCCAGCTGCTTTCAGTTGGTTCTTGCTGGAAACTCTTAGGCGTCCTTAGATTGGGTCCCTACAGCCCAGTTCCACTAAGACCTTGCCAAGAGGAAGCCTTGTGTTCCACAACCCCCCTAGACAAAGTATTGAGTACAGTATTAAGCAAGCCTCAATCGGAGGTTGGGATTAGTGGCTTCGGGATTTGAACCGTTCTTGAAGCCAAAGGATATACCTCCCCAACAATTTTCAATCAGTCAGTTTTGCAGGGGTAACCCCAGCCCTCCCCATTGGAGCGAGCGGCCGGCGAATCTTTCGACATGCCAAGGTTCCTGGCGACCCACGGGCAGTAGTCGCCAGCCCGCGCGTAGGCAAGTTGCCCCCGACTGGGCAACTTGTGCAATTCAAAGTTTACCTCAGTTGCTCAGTGGCTGCACCACTAAAAATGGTCCAAGCCCCAAAAAAGGGTTCCCTTTTGTTTCCAGGGTCACTGAACAACTGAGTTACATTCTTAAATTATGCTCTGGTTTACAATGTTTACACTCCATCAGAACCCAAGCTTTACATTTAGCCCATGCACGACATGAGCTCTACAACATCTTTGGTGCATTTTGCTTGGATGTTAGGGCTTTGACTTTTTGCCAACTAATGGGTTTTCCATTAAACCACTAGAAGTTAAACTTTTGGCAGGGGAGCAGAAAGCAAGCGAGATATGATCGAACAGAAGGGTAAAGTAAGACAGTGAGAGAATTGGGCTGCGGCCGGGCGCCGGGCGCCGGCGAGGCATGATCTTGCGCGGAGAACGCAAGAAACCTCGCACAGATTCGAGGTCAAAAAGGCGCAAACCATGGCGCCTTGGTGTTGCCTTGGAAATCAAAACCGCTCATCCCCTCCCAACGCTATCAAACGCTTTGTTGAGTGACCTTCTTTGGGTTATGTCCCATTGACCGGCGTTCTGGGAGAGGGGGATGGTTGTGGGCATGACTCGCACTTGGCCGCTGCGCCAGCTTTCACCATGAGAACATGAGGCAAACGAACATGAGAACTCAAGTCTGTGCCGGCAACACGCCGCGATGTGCAGATCAGGACTCCTGTCATGTTCCTTGCCATTGCTTGTATGCCAGTACCCCTCGTCAACACCCACGCAAACACAACCAACAAGCAAACTGACTACTTGCAAATATTTGAACCACACAGACATCAGAACCGGTTGCCAACACATTTGTTTTTTTCTTTCAAGGAAAGCAAAGGGCATGTGATGGGTAAGTGTTTATTTTTCTGGAGCCGCTATTCAACCAACGCTGGCCACGCTTTCACGTGGCCCTCAGTCGCCATGGCGATGCAAGCATGCCAGCTGTAGCTTGCAGTTCCACAGCGCGCTCTGGGGGCTGTGTGCCATACATGTTTCCTCAAGTTTTCGCTGCAACTCCGGCCGGGGGGGCGGGGGTCTGGCTGCTGGCTGGCTTTGAGGGCAGCCGTAGCTTCTAAAGTCAAAGCGCAGCCTTTGCGTGGTTTTCCAAGTCCACACTGCTGTGCCTGTTGTGCACTGACGCAGGAGCTGGCCGTTGTAGCGCAAGGTGCATGTTATGCTATTCGTCTTGAACATTGCGGTGCGATCCGCTTCCATCATTGAGGCTCCGCGAGCTAGATCTTGCGAAGCCGCCACGATGACATGCCCTACTTGCTACCCAGGGTTGCGCGCAGCAGTGACGCCTTGCGACAGAACCCACCATGCCTTGGCTTGGGTGTTGGCATTGTGTTGGTTGAATCTACCCAGTGTGTGCAGAAGGAATTGGGGCTGCCAGAAAAGATGGACAAGAAGCCCAGTCGTTGTCTATATGCATGCCTTATTCATGTGGGCCGTTGTTGGTCCTTTTGGTTGCCTCAAAAAGCGTGCTCAAACGCTCCTTGCTCGCCGCAGAGTATTTCATTTGCCAGATCTCGCGGGCAGGCGCGGCGCCGGTACAGATTGATTGACAGGCGCAGCGCTTTCGCAAGATGTAGCAAGGTCAGTTTTCGTGGCGGGGACAGAATTCGTGGGAAGCGCAGCGCTTTGAAAAGACGGAGGAATATACCAAAATAAGTATTCGATAGAAAGTGAGATGAATAGACAGATACATAGAAAATACATAGATAGATTAGAGAGATAGATGCATTCGATAGATAGACGGACAAACTTGGTAGATAGATAGATGGACAGATAGATAGAACAGCAAGAGGAAGAAAGAGAAAGCGCTGGCAGGGACGCCTTGCCTGCGTGGCCCGCGTGGCCAGGGGAAGCTCTCCTCAAGCAGCAAAAGAAAGAAAGAAAGAAAGAAAGAAGGAAAGAAAGAAAGCGAAAGCGGAAGAGAAGGGAAAGGGATAGAGTGGGAAGAAGAAAAAGAGAGAGAGAGAGAGAGAGAGAGCGAGCAAGCAAAAGAGAAAGACACAGAGAACTGTTGTCCTTATTTTTTTAACCCGACCGCCCAACGGGCTACGCCGGATTTGGTGGCATTTCCCAGATCAGAGGCACAGCCTTCGCAGGGCGCCAAGGGAAACCCTGGGTTTGTTTCTCGGGTTCCAAACGCATATGGGTGTGGGTCAAAATTAAACGACTAGGATATGGACCGCAGGTTTTAGTCCATGTTTCCATTTAGGGTTCCATTTTGGGCACCTTTTTTTGACCCACAGCCATATTCCGAGCAGGGTGTCGACATCCAACTCGCAAACAGAGTGGCTTCCACGGGTTTGCCCCCACACCACGTGCCAGCGTCGCACCCGTTGCCCTGCCCAAACAGGTTCACCTGCGTAAAGAGCTTTCCAAGAGTGTTGAATCAACTCGGCTTGTCTTGTAGGAAAACCCCTTTCATTTGTGTGCAGCTCCTTTTTATTGTGGAAGAGGAGACAGGCAGGATTATCGCGCGCAAGTCTATTTGTTCAGGCCTTGATGGAATGTATGGTCAATGGCTTGCCAACTGCTTGGATCGTTTGCGTGGTTTGACTGACAGTGTAATCACGATTGGAGGCTGAGAGTTTTTGTGGAACTGCCCGATGGTATTTGGCGCAAGCGGGTTGCACACAACTGAAGGCAGTTGACGTGCGAAACATGAAGACAATGATGGCTTCTGCTGAGAACCGAGCGGTTCACCTGCACGGAGTTGATTTGACTTTGGTTGGCTGGCTTATTCAAAGAAATCTGCATTTGTGTGACTACTTGAGCGACTAACGGAACAAGAAAGCATCGGAACCCGTATACCTGGCACAGAGTTGCAGGAATTGTGTCAATGCCAAAGCCGTGATCCAAAGGCGCAAGATTGTCCATGTATCTGCCCCTTCTGGTCCCCCATTGCCTCGGTTTGGTTCTCTTAGCATCAGATCAAAGGAAACAGAGGAGCTGATGCCGCGAGTTCCCTCGCAAAGCTTCAGTTCTATGAGATCCGACAGAACCTAGGAACACGCACACGAGATGCTAGTCCATCGTCCATGAGTGGTCCCAGATATTCGACCACCGGAGCCATTTCGCAGAGATGGCTTTGGTTTGGTCATGTGGCCAAATTTGCCGGGAAGAGGCAAGTGTCAAGAAAGTGGCAGCCGTACCATCGCAATCACAGAGCCTCAAAAGAACACACAAGAGCTTATATACCAGCATCGTCGTTGAAGAATGATCCTAGATATTCGGCCGACGCACAAGCCAATCCTTGTAATTGTTCAAACTTTGCCAATTGCGAGATAGTGTCAGCGCGTGAATTCTGTTCTACGCAGCGATCGCGAAGGACGAGCTGCTAGGCCAGGCTCGCCCATGTATGATCAAGTTGCTTGACAACCGGCCGCGCAAATTATTTTTAGGGATGCCACTGGTTCGGTGGGGGTTGGTCAAAACTAGTGACCTTTGTTGGTATCCCTTTGAAGGGCGGCACGCAGCACGCAGGTCAAAAACGAGGCCATCTTTTTGACATCAGGAAGCTGCCTGTGCAAACCGTGAGGTATGTTTCTCCACGCCACACACCCATTTTGTTTGCCATCTCTGTGCCCCGCATGGATTTGGTTCTGAAGAAGGGGCGGTCAACGTAAACATTGAGGAAATTCCGGACTAGGTTGCAGCTTTGCCGGTCTCACGCAAATCCCACAGGCCAAAAAACATTCAACAATCGATTTTACGATACGCTGCCTTCGCAAATTCAGCCAGCACGGTGAAGCATATCTCAGCTCCTCTACAGTTCTTGCCAGACAGCCTGCGTTTGCCGGCTTTTGCACCACGGTGTTGGCGGTTCAGGCCTCTTAGGATAGCGCCGTCCCATTCAGTAGCGGCAGCAATTGTGGCAAGCCTGGATACCGCGCTGGTGTTGCCATCAGAGGCCGACCTCTGCTTTCGGTCCGTCGCGCATGCTGAACAACTTGCAAGAGCTTTGCCTGCGCGCAGTTGCGTGTGATGCCAGTACGGAGCGCTTCCAAGCCAAGACGTACCCATTCTGCCTGACCTGCAGTTTCAGCAATCTGACGCCTTGACACGTTGCAGTGGTTGAACTAGGTGTCATTGCGGCCGCTGATGTTGATTCAGGGCTTGCATGATGTGCCTTTGAGGCACTTGTGAGTGCGGTATCTCCTGCACCTGCAACTGTACTGCCAACAAACGCATTGCGACAAGCTATGTGTACAAGGCATTTC
Organism: Effrenium voratum; assembly: GCA_963377175.1. Lineage (NCBI taxonomy): Eukaryota > Dinophyceae > Suessiales > Symbiodiniaceae > Effrenium > Effrenium voratum. The sequence goes on along the minus strand of CAUJNA010000445.1, from coordinate 210,479 downwards.
TGGCAAACTCAGTTGTTTTGTCCCAGTACCAGCGCCGGCTGAGCTACCTTTGGTAAAGTGTTCATTTCAAGTTCATCTCATGTCGGTACTTGCGCTACAGCCACTCAACTGTTGCCGAAATATGCGAGTCTGTGAGAATGGCACTGGCCGGGCAAGTAGTGATTTAGCTGGAACCGTCCGACTCCAGTCGGAAAGCGACTGTGGCTGGGTGGTAGTTTGTTGAGCTGGCAATCATGTGCTGCACGAGCTGTTAGAGCCCCGTCCGTTTCATCCGCTCGCTCCCGTTCAGCCAAGAAGCGTCTAAGCATCTTTTCCAAGATGCTTCACCGACCTGCTCCAACTTAGGCGTCTCAGCTCTCTTGCACTTGACCTCGAATGTTTGAGAGACTGAGATCGCTCTGACATCCTTGGTTTTGCCTTGATTCTCCAATGAAACAGCAATGGGCTTATAGGGTGCTTGACACCGGTCAGGCAAAACCGACTACAGTGCTGACTCCCTGCGCCATCGCTCAATCCTGGTCCCGGCTGAGCGTTTTGCCGAGCGCGCGCAGGAAGGTCTCGGGTTTTGTCCACTCAGGTGTCATGAGCATTTGCCGGTGGCAGTAGGCCCGCTACCTTTACGCGTGCAGAGGTGTAGGGATGCTGTGTATGTCAGTGGAATTCCGATGCGAGCCGGTGCCAGACGGAAGCCGGTGCCGAACTCGTAAACAAAAAGCCGAGGACACGGGCCTTCCTACCGAGCGGGAATCGCACACTCCGCATAGGGTATATCCACGTGCCCGATGCAACACGTTTGACAGCCTAGCTCACTCACCCAAATCTGGAATGCGCAGAAGGGCCGCAGACTCGAGTCACACGCATGGCTGACCCCCCCCCCCCCCCACCATTTTGGTGTTCCAGGTCTAGGAACAGCTTGACACAAGCAACAGGCTGCCTTGGTTTACCAGTTTGTTCGGGTCAACATCACCCAACTTGTTTTGAAAACAGCATGGTGTTGGCAGGTTTCTCAGATTCCAACCTGACCTTCTTCAAGTGGCGAGCTCGTGCTGCGTTCTCGCAAGGGGCAGGCGCTTCAGTGTAATTGGTCAACTTAACGCAATTTCAACTGTGCAACTGGAAGCAGCCAGTGCTCACTTCCCCAGTTTCTGGACTTGGAACTTGGCACTTTGTTGGGAAGACAATTTTAGTGGGATTCACAAACAGTTCCGACGCTTGGCCAATCCACTCAGCCTATGAGACTTCAAGCTGAGATCATGGCAGTGAACCTCAGTGAAAGTTCGACCAATGCTTCCAAAACCGTTGTGACGGATGATGAATTGTGCTTCCCCGGATGCTTCCGACTCATGTTGGGCCCTCGAACAGCTAGGATCTGAGACCCGCAAACACCTCCGGCGTGTGCAATGGAGGGGCCCGGGTCTTCCCTGCTTCCACCACGACCTCAGCTGGAAAGTCATTTTGCCGGTAAGAAACAGAACTACAAGGCTTGCAAAGAACAAGCTGCCAATAGCGATGCAATCCTGTCAGAAGAGGAGCACGGGGGTCGAGGCGGATATTCCGGTTTGGCATAAGGATTTTTGGCGGCGGCTCAATTGCACCATCGACATAGGGAGAGCAAGTCACATCAAGTCATGGTCGTAGACGGGCTGTGCCTCAAAGTTGGCACGTGGTACCCAAGTGCTTGTCAAACATGGCAAGAGAAGGATGAGAGGGCCTTCGTTTCCCGCCACAATGGCATGCCCCGCAATCTTCGCAGGGTCGCATGCTCACCAAGTTGTGGTTCCGTGAGTCCTGCGCGGGACAGCTTTGTTGTGTGTGTGGCTTTTCAATGTGAACAAAAGCGCGCGCTTCAGCAGCCTGCTGGAGGGAGAAACCTGTCCGCGCACGCAGTTTCATAACTCCATTGATATGTTCCAGATTTGCGCCGCGCACCTCGTAATCCGAACAAGACTCCAAGTAAATGCGAGAGTGGCAGGCCAATTGCAAGCTAGTATTGTGTTGTGTTGAAACTGAGAAAGGATCGTGGTAAATGCAAGAGAGGCAGGCCAATTGCAAGCTAGTTTGCTTGCGTTGTGTTGAGCGACGCTTTGTAGCATGGCCTTTTGGTTCCAGCGAGACTTTCAAGAAGCGCTTGCACGTAGCAACTTCGGGGAGGCGGGGCCGCGAGGAAGTTTTGCCAACAGGCTGCTGGGATGCTAGACATGCCCCTTTGAGATCCGAAAAGCAGGTTGTGAAGTTGTTTGACAGTTGTTGCTCGCCTAGGAAACCGGCAGAATGGCACGCACATAGCCACCCGGAAGGCAAGAGTGCCATACGCAAGAAAGCGTGCCAGACGTATGACATTCCTCGGGTTGGTGTATGGTGCTTTGTGTGGCAAGCTTGCGAGAGCTGTGAAGCGGACGTTGAGAGCGCTAGTCTGGCGACACGCAGCATTGCAGACGTCAGGCAGCTTGCTGATTCTGCAGCCGCATTTTGGGGCTGTGGTGTCATACATTTTTCTCAAGTTCAGCCTGCAATGCAGCTTTGAAGCTGGCAGGGGGTAGGGCGTAACACCCCTCCTGGTTTGCGGCAGCTGGCTGGCTCTAGCTCCCAAAGTCAAAGCGCGGCCTTGGTGCGGCGTTTTGCATTTTCGCACTGCTGCGCCTGCAGTGCACTGACGCAGGAGTTGGCGGTTTTAGCGCAAGGGGCATGTTATGCTGTCAGTCTGTAAAATTGCGGTGCGATCCGCTTCCGTCATTGGGGCTCTGTGAGCCAGACCTTGCCGTGAGGGTTTCTGCGACTGCCAGAGGGCCTTCGTTTCCCGCCACGGTGGTATGCCCCACTTGCTTCGCAGGGTCGGGCGCAGCAGTGACGCCTTGCGACAGAGCCAACCGTGCCGCAGCTTTGGTGCTGGCATTGTGTTGTCAACAGGCGCTTCAGTGTCGATCGCTGTCTTTTCCTGTTTTCTGACCGTCGTTTAGTCTGCCCAGCGTGTGCGGAAGCAATGCGGGCTGCAGGGTGATTGGGAGGAGCGAGGACGGCAAGTGCGCTTCTGGACCCACATGCTTACCAAGTTGTAGTTCCGTGAGTCCTGCGTGGGACAGCTTTGCGCGTGGCTTTTCAATGTGAACAAAAGCGCACGCTTCATCAGCCTGCTGGAGGGAGAAACCTGTCCGCGCACGCAGCTGTATCACTCCATAGAGTCGGCCGCCGGCTTTGTAAGTGCCCTTAGATTCGTCGATGTCTCCAGCGCCCTCTTCACGGATGGTGAAATGTGCCACTGTGCTGCTGATATGTTCTAGATTTGCGTTGCGCAGATTGACCTCGGCCTCGGCCAAAACCTTGTAAACTGAGCAAGAATCCAAGTAAATGCGAGAGAGGCAGGCCAATTGCAAGCTAGTATTGTGTTGAGCAAGGATCGTCGTAAATGCAAGACAGGCAGGCCAATTGCAAGCTAGGTTGCTTGCGTTGTGTTGAGCGACGCTTTGTAGCATGGCCTTTTGGTTCCAGCGAGACTTTCAAGAAGCGCTTGCACGTAGCAACTTCCCCGAGGCAGCGCCCGCGAGGAAGTTTTGCCAACAGGCTGCTGGGATGCTAGACATGCCCCTTTGAGATCCGAAAAGCAGGTTGTGAAGTTGTTTGACAGTTGTTTCTCGCCTAGGAAACCGGCAGAATGGCACGCACATAGCCACCCGGAAGGCAAGAGTGCCATACGCAAGAAAGCGTGCCAGACGTATGACATTCCTCGGGTTGGTGTATGGTGATTTGTGTGGCAAGCTTGCGAGAGCTGTGAAGCGGACGTTGAGAGCGCTAGTCTGGCGACACGCAGCATTGCAGACGTCAGGCAGCTTGCTGATTCTGCAGGCGCATTTTGGGGCTGTGGTGTCATACATTTTTCTCAAGTTCAGCCTGCAATGCAGCTTTGAAGCTGGCAGGGGGTAGGGCGTAACACCCCTCCTGGTTTGCGGCAGCTGGCTGGCTCTAGCTCCCAAAGTCAAAGCGCGGCCTTTGTGCGGCGTTTTGCATTTTCGCACTGCTGCGCCTGCAGTGCACTGACGCAGGAGTTGGCTGTTTTAGCACAAGGGGCATGTTATGCTATCAGTCTGTAAAATTGCGGTGCGATCCGCTTCCGTCATTGGGGCTCTGTGAGCCAGACCTTGCCGTGAGGGTTTCTGCGACTGCCAGAGGGCCCTCGTTTCCCGCCACGGTGGCATGCCCCACTTGCTTCGCAGGGTCGGGCGCAGCAGTGACGCCTTGCGACAGAGCCAACCGTGCCGCAGCTTTGGTGCTGGCATTGTGTTGTCAACAGGCGCTTCAGTGTCGATCGCTGTCTTTTCCTGTTTTCTGACCGTCGTTTAATCTGCCCAGCGTGTGCGGAAGCAACGGGGGCTGCAGGGTGATTGGGAGGAGCGAGGACGGCAAGTGCGCTTCTGGACCCACATGCTTACCAAGCTGTGGTTCCGTGAGTCTTGCGTGGGACAGCTTTGCGCGTGGCTTTTCAATGTGAACAAAAGCGCACGCTTCATCAGCCTGCTGGAGGGAGAAACCTGTCCGCGCACGCAGTGGTATAACTCCATAGAGTGGGCCGCCGGCTTTGTAAGTGCCCTTAGATTCGTCGATGTCTCCAGCGCCCTCTTCACGGATGGTGAAATGTGCCACTGTGCTGCTGATATGTTCTAGATTTGCGTTGCGCAGATTGACCTCGGCCTCGGCCAAAACCTTGTAAACTGAACAAGAATCCAAGTAAATGCGAGAGAGGCAGGCCAATTGCAAGCTAGTATTGTGTTGAGTAAGGATCGTGGTAAATGCAAGAGAGGCAGGCCAATTGCAAGCTAGTTTGCTTGCGCTTTGTAGCATGGCCTTTGGTTCCAGCGAGACTTTCGAGAAGCGCTTGCACGTAGCAACTTCCCCGAGGCAGCGCCCGCGAGGAAGTTTTGCCAACAGGCTGCTGGGATGCTAGACATGCCCCTTTGAGATCCGAAAAGCAGGTTGTGAAGTTGTTTGACAGTTGTTTCTCGCCTAGGAAACCGGCAGAATGGCACGCACATAGCCACCCGGAAGGCAAGAGTGCCATACGCAAGAAAGCGTGCCAGACGTATGACATTCCTCGGGTTGGTGTATGGTGCTTTGTGTGGCAAGCTTGCGAGAGCTGTGAAGCGGACGTTGAGAGCGCTAGTCTGGCGACACGCAGCATTGCAGACGTCAGGCAGCTTGCTGATTCTGCAGCCGCATTTTGGGGCTGTGGTGTCATACATTTTTCTCAAGTTCAGCCTGCAATGCAGATTTGCGGCAGCTGGCTGGCTCTAGCTCCCAAAGTCAAAGCGCGGCCTTTGTGCGGTGTTTTGCATTTTCGCACTGCTGCGCCTGCAGTGCACTGACGCAGGAGTTGGCTGTTTTAGCACAAGGGGCATGTTATGCTATCAGTCTGTAAAATTGCGGTGCGATCCGCTTCCGTCATTGGGGCTCTGTGAGCCAGACCTTGCCGTGAGGGTTTCTGCGACTGCCAGAGGGCCCTCGTTTCCCGCCACGGTGGCATGCCCCACTTGCTTCGCAGGGTCGGGCGCAGCAGTGACGCCTTGCGACAGAGCCAACCGTGCCGCAGCTTTGGTGCTGGCATTGTGTTGTCAACAGGCGCTTCAGTGTCGATCGCTGTCTTTTCCTGTTTTCTGACCGTCGTTTAATCTGCCCAGCGTGTGCGGAAGCAATGGGGGCTGCAGGGTGATTGGGAGGAGCGAGGACGGCAAGTGCGCTTCTGGACCCACATGCTTACCAAGCTGTGGTTCCGTGAGTCTTGCGTGGGACAGCCTTTCGCGTGGCTTTTCAATGTGAACAAAAGCGCACGCTTCATCAGCCTGCTGGAGGGAGAAACCTGTCCGCGCACGCAGTTGTATTGTATAACTCCATAGAGTGGGCCGCCGGCTTTCTAAGTGCCCTTAGATTCGTTGATGTCTCCAGCGCCCTCTTCACGGATGGTGAAATGTGCCACTGTGCTGCTGATATGTTCTAGATTTGCGTTGTGCAGATTGACCTCGGCCTCGGCCAAAACCTTGTAAACTGAACAAGAATCCAAGTAAATGCGAGAGAGGCAGGCCAATTGCAAGCTAGTATTGTGTTGTGTTGAAACTGAGAAAGGATCGTGGTAAATTCAAGAGAGGCAGGCCAATTGCAAGCTAGTTTGCTTGCGTTGTGTTGAGCGATGCTTTGTAGCATGGCCTTTTGGTTCCAGCGAGACTTTCGAGAAGCGCTTGCACGTAGCAACTTCCCCGAGGCAGCGCCCGCGGGGAAGTTTTGCCAACAGGCTGCTGGGATGCTAGACATGCCCCTTTGAGATCCGAAAAGCAGGTTGTGAAGTTGTTTGACAGTTGTTGCTCGCCTAGGAAACCGGCAGAATGGCACGCACATAGCCACCCGGAAGGCAAGAGTGCCATACGCAAGAAAGCGTGCCAGACGTATGACATTCCTCGGGTTGGTGTATGGTGCTTTGTGTGGCAAGCTTGCGAGAGCTGTGAAGCGGACGTTGAGAGCGCTAGTCTGGCGACACGCAGCATTGCAGACGTCAGGCAGCTTGCTGATTCTGCAGGCGCATTTTGGGGCTGTGGTGTCATACATTTTTCTCAAGTTCAGCCTGCAATGCAGATTTGCGGCAGCTGGCTGGCTCTAGCTCCCAAAGTCAAACGGCAAAACGCACAACGGCCAAGAGTGCCATACGCAAAACGGCACTCCAGGCTCATGGCATTCCTTATTTCACTTTCCAGTTCCATGTCCTGTTTGCAATCCTTGCCTGCAAAGCCTTTTTAACCTGGCCCTTTGCTGATTCAGGAAGGAGCTGTGACTTGCAGTTCTACAGCGTGCTCGGTGCCATGTATCCTTTCCGAACTTCAGCCTGCAATGCAGCTTTGAAGCTGGCAGGGGGGAGGGCGTAGCACCCCTCCTGGTTTGCGGCAGCTGGCTGGCTCTAGCTCCCAAAGTCAAAGCGCGGCCTTTGTGCGGCGTTTTGCATTTTCGCACTGCTGCGCCTGCAGTGCACTGACGCAGGAGTTGGCGGTTTTAGCGCAAGGGGCATGTTATGCTATCAGTCTGTAAAATTGCGGTGCGATCCGCTTCCGTCATTGGGGCTCTGTGAGCCAGACCTTGCCGTGAGGGTTTCTGCGACTGCCAGACGGCCTTCGTTTCCCGCCACGGTGGCATGCCCCACTTGCTTCGCAGGGTCGGGCGCAGCAGTGACGCCTTGCGACAGAGCCAACCGTGCCGCAGCTTTGGTGCTGGCATTGTGTTGGCAACCCGTTTTAATCTACCCAGCGTGTGCAAAAGAAATTGGGACTGCCAGGGAACGTTACAAGCTGAGCGCAATCGATGTTTATAGACATGCCCCTGTGAGATCCGATTTGCGCAGAGTGGACAGCTGTTTCTCCCACAGGAAACCATCAGCATGGCACGCGCATGGCCATGCGAAAAGCAAGAGTGCCATACGCAAAACGGCACTCCAGGCTCATGGCATTCCTTATTTCACTTTCCAGTTCCATGTCCTGTTTGCAATCCTTGCCTGCAAAGCCTTTTTAACCTGGCCCTTTGCTGATTCAGGAAGGAGCTGTGACTTGCAGTTCTACAGCGTGCTCGGTGCCATGTATCCTTTCCGAACTTCAGCCTGCAATGCAGCTTTGAAGCTGGCAGGGGGGAGGGCATAGCACCCCTCCTGGTTTGCGGCAGCTGGCCGGCTCTGAGGGCAGACGACAAATCCATGTTCGACATCATAGCGGGAGCAAATAACGTCAAATCACACCACGCAGGCTACAAGCTTGAAGTCAGAGTCAGCGCTTGTGAAATGTCGGAAGGCGATACAACGGGCAACCAACATAGGGGCCCCTGCCATAGAACCAATCAGCGTATGTTTGAGCTGCAGTACGGTCGCCGACAAATGCTCATGCACAGCCTGACAGAGACCTGGAGTGAGAGGCAGCACTAGTGAAATACTGGGTATGCAGTGAGAAGCCGCCAGTGCCATAGATGGAGCGTGGCGACCTCAACTTTGTTCCCAAAGGTTGTTTCGATCGGCAGAGCGAATACATATGTCCTATGAACTCGACGCGCTAGGGGGGAAAGCAAGTGACAAAGGGTGAGGGTATCCAAAAGAAGTGGGTTCCCAAGGTCACGATCGCCTAGATTCATCGTGGAAGCAACTTGTCAATCAACACGTCACGAATCAAAGCGCCAGCCGCGATCCTCTCAGGGGGAGCGCCTGTCTGCGCACACTCCACTTCTTTAACAGAGCAGAGCAGGTCGGCGAGCACATCTGCCAAAGTGCTGCAGCCACTGGCGCATCATCATTCTGAGCTTCTTGGCTTGTGAGAGCTGTGACGCGGAAGCGTGAGCGTTGCGAGCGCCAGTCTGGCGACATGCAGCGCTGTAGACGTAAGGCATCGCTCTGTTTGTTGCTTCCAACCTGCAGCGTCAAGCGGTCACTAGCTGAGCCTGTGGCTCTAGGCACCGCCCAGCTTTGTTGCAGATCCTGAATTTCGTACGTTAAAAACTGCTGCCAGCGCAGGGAGAGGAATTGGAAGCACGATTTGACCTTTGGGTCTGACTATTTGTTGTTTCGGGCGCAATTCTCAAAAAGTGGACAATCTAGTTTTGCAGGATCTACGAGCGCAGTTGCTTCATCAGCTGGCGAACCCCGGCATTTCAATCCAGAAGTATTTTCCAGGTACGGCAATCGTTCTTGAGTGATTTTTGCGAAGCCAAGGTGTCAAAGTCTGGGTTGCTGAAGACAAGCCCCAACCTTGGGACCTCGAGGTCTCACTTTTGAGGCAACACCTTTCACGGTTCCTTCCCTGCAATGGAGGTATCATAGGGAAGGATCTTGTTTTGACAGTGTTTCGCACTCTGAACTTGACAGGCTTAAACTTGGACCCCGTGCAAACAAACTTGCAATTTTGATGGTTTAAACGGACAACCACAAAAACAAAAAGGGCAAACGGGGCGTTGAAGTCTGGAAATGTGGAGAGAGCCTTCGTTTCCGGCCTCGATGTGGCAAAGGGAGCTGGCAATGTACCCTCGTATCTCCACTTCCCGCAGGCGGCAGCCTGCCGGCGACTCCGTGCTCCGAGAATGAGCGGCTGCGCGCCCCTCGCCACTTGTTGTGTTGAAACTGAGAAAGGATCGTGGTAAATGCAAGACAGGCAGTCCAATTGCAAGCTAGCTTGCTTGCGTTGTGTTGAGCGACGCTTGGTAGCATGGCCTTTTGGTTCCAGCGAGACTTTCAAGAAGCGCTTGCACGTAGCAACTTCCCCGAGGCAGCGCCCGCGAGGAAGTTTTGCCAACAGGCTGCTGGGATGCTAGACATGGCCCTTTGAGATCCGAAAAGCAGGTTGTGAAGTTGTTTGACAGTTGTTTCTCGCCTAGGAAACCAGCAGAATGGCACGCACATAGCCACCCGGAAGGCAAGAGTGCCATACGCAAGAAAGCGCGCCAGACGTATGACATTCCTCGGGTTGGTGTATGTTGCTTTGTGTGGCAAGCTTGCGAGAGCTGTGAAGCGGACGTTGAGAGGCAGCTGGCTGGCTCTAGCTCCCAAAGTCAAAGCGCTGCCTTTGTGCGGTGTTTTGCATTTTCGCACTGCTGCGCCTGCAGTGCACTGACGCAGGAGTTGGCGGTTTTAGCGCAAGGGGCATGTTATGCTATCAGTCTGTAAAATTGCGGTGCGATCCGCTTCCGTCATTGGGGCTCTGTGAGCCAGACCTTGCCCTGAGGGTTTCTGCGACTGCCAGAGGGCCTTCGTTTCCCGCCACGGTGGCATGCCCCACTTGCTTCGCAGGGTCGGGCGCAGCAGTGACGCCTTGCGACAGAGCCAACCGTGCCGTGGCTTGGGTGCTGGCATTGTGTTGGCAACAGGCGCTTCAGTGTCGATCGCTGTCTTTTCCTGTTTTCTGACCGTCGTTTAATCTGCCCAGCGTGTGCGGAAGCAATGGGGGCTGCAGGGTGATTGGGAGGAGCGAGGACGGCAAGTGCGCTTCTGGACCCACATGCTTACCAAGTTGTGGTTCCGTGAGTCCTGCGTGGGACAGCTTTGTTGCGCGCGTGGCTGTTCAATGTGAACAAAAGCGCACGCTTCATCAGCCTGCTGGAGGGAGAAACCTGTCCGCGCACGCAGTTGTATAACTCCATTGAGTGGGCCGCCGGCTTTATAAGTGCCCTTAGATTCGTCGATGTCTCCAGCGCCCTCTTCACGGATGGTGAAATGTGCCACTGTGCTGCTGATATGTTCTAGATTTGCGTTGCGCAGATTGACCTCGGCCTCGGCCAAAACCTTGTAAACTGAACAAGAATCCAAGTAAATGCGAGAGAGGCAGGCCAATTGCAAGCTAGTATTGTGTTGAGCAAGGATCGTGGTAAATGCAAGAGAGGCAGGCCAATTGCAAGCTAGTTTGCTTGCGTTGTGTTGAGCGACGCTTTGTAGCATGGCCTTTTGGTTCCAGCGAGACTTTCAAGAAGCGCTTGCACGTAGCAACTTCCCCGAGGCAGCGCCCGCGAGGAAGTTTTGCCAACAGGCTGCTGGGATGCTAGACATGGCCCTTTGAGATCCGAAAAGCAGGTTGTGAAGTTGTTTGACAGTTGTTTCTCGCCTAGGAAACCAGCAGAAATGCACGCACATAGCCACCCGGAAGGCAAGAGTGCCACACGCAAGAAAGCGTGCCAGACGTATGACATTCCTCGGGTTGGTGTATGGTGCTTTGTGTGGCAAGCTTGCGAGAGCTGTGAAGCGGACGTTGAGAGCGCTAGTCTGGCGACACGCAGCATTGCAAACGTCAGGCAGGTTGCGATTGCAGGCATTTTTTATGTGGGCTGTTGTTTCCTCGATTTGTTGCCTCAAAAAGCATTTCACTTGCCAGTTGCATGTCCTGTTTGCAATCCTGCCTGCAAAGGCTGCTTGACCTGGCCCTTTGCTGTTGGAAGGAGCCATAGTTTGTACACGCCTTGCGACAGAAGCCACCATGCCTTAGCTTGGGTGTTGGCATTGTGTTGGCAACCCGTTTTAATCTACCCAGCGTGTGCAAAAGAAATTGGGACTGCCAGGGAACGTTGCAAACCAAGCGCAATCCATGTTTATAGACATGCCCCTGTGAGATCCGATTTGCACAGCCAGTTGTGAGGTTTGTTGACAGCTGTTTCTCACATAGGAAACAATCAGCATGGCATGGACATTGCCACGCGAAAGGCAGGAGTGCCGTACACAAGCAAGCGTGTCAGACTTATGGCAGTCCTTGCGTTGCGCGCGGGAGCTGTGACACAACGTTGTCAACATTGTGAGCGCTAGTCTGGCGACATGCAGCGCTGTAGACGTCAGGCAGGTTGCGATCGCAGGCATTTTTTATTGTGGGCGTTGTTTCCTTTGCTTTGTTGCCTCAAAAAGCATTTCACTTGCCAGTTGCATGTCCTGTTGCAATCCTGCCTGCAAAGCCTGCTTGACCTGGCCCTTTGCTGTTTCAGGAAGGAGCTTTGTTCGGTTCCATGTGCTTCCCGACGTTCAGCCTGCAAATAGCTTTCAAGCTGGCAGGGACGGGTTGCGGGTTAACACCCCGCCTGGCTTGCGGCAGCTGGCTGGCTCCAAGGGCAGCCGTAGCTCCCAAAGTCAAAGAGCGGCGTTTGCGCGGCGTTTTACATGTCCACACCGCTGTGCCTGCAGTGCGCTGACGCAGGAGTTGGCGGTTTTAGCGCAAGGGGCGTGTTTTGCTATCGAATCAGTCTTGATAATTGCGGTGCGATCCGCTTCTGTCATTGGGGCTCTGTGAGCTAGACCTTGCCCCAAGGGTTTCTGCGACTGCCAGAGGTCCTTGGTTTCCCGCCAAGATGGCATGCCCCACTTGCTTCGCAGGGTTGGGTGCGGCAGTGACGCCTTGCGACAGAGCCAACCGCGCCACAGCTCTGGTGCTGGCATTGTGTTGGCAACCCGTTTTAATCTACCCAGCGTGTGCAAAAGAAATTGGGACTGCCAGGGAACGTTGCAAACCAAGCGCAATCGATGTTTTTATACATGCCCCTGTGAGATCCGATTTGCACAGCCAGTTGTGAGGTTTTTTGACAGCTGTTTCTCACATAGGAAACAATCAGCATGGCATGGACATTGCCACGCGAAAGGCAGGAGTGCCGTACACAAGCAAGCGTGTCAGACTTATGGCAGTCCTTGCGTTGCGCGAGGGAGCTTTTACACAACGTTGTCAACATTGTGAGCGCTAGTCTGGCAACATGCAGCGCTGTAGACGTCAGTCAGGTTGCGATTGCAGGCATTTTTTATGTGGGCTGTTGTTTCCTCGCTTTGTTGCCTCAAAAAGCATTTCACTTGCCAGTTGCATGTCCTGTTTGCAATCCTGCCTGCAAAGGCTGCTTGACCTGGCCCTTTGCTGTTGGAAGGAGCCATAGTTTGTACACGCCTTGCGACAGAAGCCACCATGCCTTAGCTTGGGTGTTGGCATTGTGTTGGCAACAGCGTGTGCAAAAGGAATGGGGGCTGCCAGAAAAGATGCGCAATAAGCCAAGTCGTTGTTTATAGACATGCCCCTGTGAGATCCGATTTGCGCAGAGTGGACAGCTGTTTCTCACACAAGAAACAATCAGCATGGCATGGACATTGCCACGCGAAAGGCAGGAGTGCCGTACACAAGCAAGCGTGTCAGACTTATGGCAGTCCTTGCGTTGCGCGCGGGAGCTGTGACACAACGTTGTCAACATTGTGAGCGCTAGTCTGGCGACATGCAGCGCTGTAGACGTCAGGCAGGTTGCGATCGCAGGCATTTTTTATTGTGGGCGTTGTTTCCTTTGCTTTGTTGCCTCAAAAAGCATTTCACTTGCCAGTTGCATGTCCTGTTGCAATCCTGCCTGCAAAGGCTGCTTGACCTGGCCCTTTGCTGTTTCAGGAAGGAGCTTTGTTCGGTTCCATGTGCTTCCCGACGTTCAGCCGGCAAATAGCTTTCAAGCTGGCAGGAACGGGTTGCGGGTTAACACCCCGCCTGGCTTGCGGCAGCTGGCTGGCTCCAAGGGCAGCCGTAGCTCCCAAAGTCAAAGAGCGGCGTTTGCGCGGCGTTTTACATTTCCACACTGCTGTGCCTGCAGTGCGCTGACGCAGGAGTTGGCGGTTTTAGCGCAAGGGGCGTGTTTTGCTATCGAATCAGTCTTGATAATTGCGGTGCGATCCGCTTCTGTCATTGGGGCTCTGTGAGCTAGACCTTGCCCCAAGGGTTTCTGCGACTGCCAGAGGGCCTTGGTTTCCCGCCAAGATGGCATGCCCCACTTGCTTCGCAGGGTTGGGCGCGGCAGTGACGCCTTGCGACAGAGCCAACCGTGCCACAGCTTTGGTGCTGCAATTGTGTTGGCAACAGCGTGTGCAAAAGGAATGGGGGCTGCCAGAAAAGATGCGCAATAAGCCAAGTCGTTGTTTATAGACATGCCCCTGTGAGATCCGATTTGCGCAGAGTGGACAGCTGTTTCTCACACAAGAAACAATCAGCATGGCATGGACATTGCCACGCGAAAGGCAGGAGTGCCGTACACAAGCAAGCGTGTCAGACTTATGGCAGTCCTTGCGTTGCGCGCGGGAGCTGTGACACAACGTTGTCAACATTGTGAGCTCTAGTCTGGCGACATGCAGCGCTGTAGACGTCAGGCAGGTTGCGATTGCAGGCATTTTGTTATGTGGGCTGTTGTTTCCTCGCTTTGTTGCCTCAAAAAGCATTTCACTTGCCAGTTGCATCTCCTGTTGCAATCCTGCCTGCAAAGCCTGCTTGACCTGGCCCTTTGCTGTTGGAAGGAGCCATAGTTTGTACACGCCTTGCGACAGAAGCCACCATGCCTTAGCTTGGGTGTTGGCATTGTGTTGGCAACAGCGTGTGCAAAAGGATTGGGGGCTGCCAGAAAAGATGCGCAATAAGCCAAGTCGTTGTTTATAGACATGCCCCTGTGAGATCCGATTTGCGCAGAGTGGACAGCTGTTTCTCACATAGGAAACAATCAGCATGGCATGGACATTGCCACGCGAAAGGCTGGAGTGCCGTACACAAGCAAGCGTGTCAGACTTATGGCAGTCCTTGCGTTGCGCGCGGGAGCTGTGACACAACGTTGTCAACATTGTGAGCGCTAGTCTGGCGACATGCAGCGCTGTAGACGTCAGGCAGGTTGCGATCGCAGGCATTTTTTATGTGGGCTGTTGTTTCCTCGCTTTGTTGCCTCAAAAAGCATTTCACTTGCCAGTTGCATGTCCTGTTGCAATCCTGCCTGCAAAGCCTGCTTGACCTGGCCCTTTGCTGTTTCAGGAAGGAGCTTTGTTCGGTTCCATGTGCTTCCCGACGTTCAGCCGGCAAATAGCTTTCAAGCTGGCAGGAACGGGTTGCGGGTTAACACCCCGCCTGGCTTGCGGCAGCTGGCTGGCTCCAAGGGCAGCCGTAGCTCCCAAAGTCAAAGAGCGGCGTTTGCGCGGCGTTTTACATTTCCACACTGCTGTGCCTGCAGTGCGCTGACGCAGGAGTTGGCGGTTTTAGCGCAAGGGGCGTGTTTTGCTATCGAATCAGTCTTGATAATTGCGGTGCGATCCGCTTCTGTCATTGGGGCTGTGTGAGCTAGCCCTTGCCCCAAGGGTTTCTGCGACTGCCAGAGGGCCTTGGTTTCCCGCCAAGATGGCATGCCCCACTTGCTTCGCAGGGTTGGGCGCGGCAGTGACGCCTTGCGACAGAGCCAACCGTGCCACAGCTTTGGTGCTGGCATTGTGTTGGCAACCCGTTTTAATCTACCCAGCGTGTGCAAAAGAAATTGGGACTGCCAGGGAACGTTGCAAACCAAGCGCAATCGACGTTTATAGACATGCCCCTGTGAGATCCGATTTGCACAGCCAGTTGTGAGGTTTTTTGACAGCTGTTTCTCACATAGGAAACAATCAGCATGGCACGCGCATGGCCATGCGAAAAGCAAGAGTGCCATACGCAAAGCGGCACTCCAGGCTCATGGCATTCCTTATTTCACTTTCTTGTTCCATGTCCTGTTTGCAATCCTTGCCTGCAAAGCCTTTTTAACCTGGCCCTTTGCTGATTCAGGAAAGAACTGTGACTTGCAGTTCTACAGCGTGCTCGGTGCCATATATCCTTTCCGAACTTCAGCCTGCAAATATAGCTTTGAAGCTGGCAGCTGTGCAACGTAGACGTCAGGTCTGCGTACACAAGGGGGGAAAACCGCTCAGAACTTGTCACACGGGCGCATGCCTGCATGGCACGTTTCACGCGGGCGCACGCGCGCGCGCGTAGCGTCGCTTCTCAGGTGCGATTTTGGCAAGGAGCGCCGCAAGCGCTGTTTGCGCTGCAGTAGCGTTCTTGGAGAATTCCATTCACTGGGCCGTAAGCTACACAATCACTGGCCCCGCCAAATACCAGGTGTCGGAGGTGTGCGTCTTGGCTAGCTGCGCACATGTCAAAGCTGGGCCAGCCTGTTTGGTATAGACAGGCAGACTGTAAGCTAGTTTGCTCAGTGGTGGCCTGCAGCGAGCGACGCGCGCGACACTTTGCGCAACACTTCACTTTGCAGCCGGGCTACGGGACAAAATAGTCGCAGCCTCACAGAAGGTGCACGCGAAGGCTTGCGCAGGCGTGCAAGATGCTGACACGATGGCAAACGCGCGGGCCCAAGAGAGGGTGGGTATTCGGACGACAGGACAGGCAGCTTGTTGCAAACCTAATCTGTGGTCCATTTGGGAGGGACATGGGGGAATGTGGCTCTAATGGTTTGTTGTCAAGGATGACTCGCATAGGAGGGAGCGACGCATTTTGAGCAGCGAGCGCAGCGCATCGTAAGCAAAGTGCGAAATCGTTCCAACAGACCCTTAAGCTACTTCTGCACGCGCTCTTGCAGGATCATGGGAATCGGTGCGCAGGAACGTAAGCTGTACATTAGGCACGATGTGTGCGCTTTCCGTAAGCTCTGTTTGTCCGACTGCTTGGACAAGTATTCTGTTCTGTTGGGTCTAGCAAGTTTTTTTTGCACCGCTCATTTGACATTCGCCAAATCATTCACAAGACAGCTGGCAAAGATGAACCACCTTTTTGCGTGTTGTGCGGCAGTCCGTCTTGGCTTTGCCTGGTCTAACTGCAGAACGGACTCTATGCGTCTTTAGCTCGGGATTTGGAAGGCCCTTGTGTTGGGCGTGAGATTTACATAATGGGCCTTGTTTTCGCAAGCCAAACGCAATTGTATGGCTGTCCAATCAGGACACAGGAAAGCATGCTGACTGCAACTTGGGAGCGCCGCTATTCCCTCTCGTTCAGATGTTGGGCATGACGAGCAGTGACAGTGTGACAGACAAGGCTAGTCAGGCTAGTCATGAGCTTTCTGAAACATAGCAGCGGAAAAAAAGAAAAGAGGGGGCTGTAAAGCTGCTGCAGCAGTTTGATCTCACTGAGCAACATGTCACGGCTTAAACATTGCGGTGTCCATTGTGAGGTTCTAATGGGGACTGAAGCAGAGGATTGTTCTGTCAGAGTTTGTTTCGGGCACCAAAAGAAAGAGCTAGTCTTTGGCTAGCAGTATGCTTTTCTGAAAGCAACGAGGCGCGTTCCTGCTGAAGATTCTGCTGACGCCAAGGCACAGACGGTCTTGCACTGAGAGTTGAGCGTGACTCGGTCGGTGCTTGGGAGGCTTTCTGCAGCTCACTGGATGGTGCTGAAGAAATCGCGTGTAGCCTGCGCTGCTCTTTGGAGAAGCAGCTTGGCCGTTGGTCAGACGTGACAGCTCAACCCAGAGTTTTGAAGGACATGAGGTCTACCGACCTCCTTTTGACTGGTGTTTGATCAGGGTTCAATCACATGCGAGCGGGGCGATGACAGATGGCAACTTCCACGGGCCAAGTATTTTCTTGCGCGGGCCTTGCAATGGTTCCATCCAAGGCTGTTCTGCAGATTGCTGCTAGACCTCCGCCTGGCAGCTTTGACGCCGCGCGCCTTGCTGCAAATTTGTCCTTTCAATGAGACACCCCTCCTGCATGCGGTATTTCGCCACTGTGCTCTTTTTTTTGATGACCAAGATAGCGCTTTACGAGGAGTAATAAAAGGAGGGTCGTAAGGGAGCCCAAACGGTTTGTCTCGAAATACGGGCTTCTTGCTGCGCAGGTGCAAGCTTTTGTTGCGACGGCGTTTTGAAAGGGAAGTGCTCGCAGGTTGCTCAAGCTGTGGGTCAAAACCAATGGTACCATTTTGGAGTAGGTGCACCACCCATTTTAGAACCTGTTTTAGTGGGGATTGGGATGTTCACTGGGGGTAACCGGGCTTTTGACCCATGGCCAAGTGTCGAGTCACGTTCGTTGGCCCCGACATCGAATGCATGGGCCGCAGTCTCACGGCATCAAGCTGTGCCATGATTTGTTCTTGGGTCTGAGGTGGGTGTGGGTCACAATTAAACCAGGGGTTTAGTCTACTTTTCCATTTGCCAGCATTCCATTTTGGGCGCTAGTGTTTGACCCACAGCCAGGTGTTTTGCTTGGAATACGCATGCAAGCATTTGCTCAAACATGACAGTACAGAGCTGTGCCAGTGTGATGCCGGAATGCCCTTGCAAATGTTTGCTCGAACGTGACTTCGCGTAGCTGCCAGAGTGGCTGGCACATGTGCAATCCTTTTGCTTGAAGCGCATGCGCGTGTGCTCAGATAGGCAGATGGATGCCACGAAGACAGAAATAGAGAAGCAAATCGGCTAAATAGATAAACATCGACGAACATCAAGGTGCTTTGCTGAAGGGCCGGAACATTTGTGTATAGCATGCAAATGCATGGCCTCACGCTGCAAAGGGCCCCAGCCCAGGCAAATCTAGGAGGTTGTTTCCGAGTGCATGTGCATTGTGCCAGAAGGTGGTGCGCCTGGAGTCAATGGATGTGGCCTGTGGCGCAACAAAGCGCCTTGGCGTGATGGGTGTTGGCCATGGGGCGTCTTTCTGTGAGCCGCCGGATTTTCCCACAGTGATGACGAAGTTATACGCACACGGATGGAAATCCCATTTTGATATCGCAGATAGTGCTGTTTCCCACAACCACGGCGTTTTCCAACAGGAGGATGTGTCTTGTTGCCGGAAACTGTTTAAATTCGGTTTGATCGACCGCGATTGGGGGTTCGGTTCACGCCCCACTTCCCCCGTCCCCCCTTACATGACCTGGAGTAGTTGCGTGTTCCCATTAGTTGAACGCTGCAGCTGGCTTCTGAGAAAGCGCAACACGCGCGTTCTGATGTCCGCCTTTAGCTGAGGTCATTCGTGCTAGCTATGTGACGCGAGCCGCCGCTGAGAACAGGTTTGGGCAGATGAAATTATTTTATAGCCGCACGCCTGCAAGCGCGCAAAAAGATGGGCGCCTGGGAAGAAGATCGGAAGAATGAAAGCAATGTGCCTTGGACATGTGTTGCAAGGTTGTGACTTTCAAGCTGGGGCTGCCTCAGTGTACTTCATGCGCTGCCGATGCTGCTAAGGTGTGCTACACTTGTAATGATGTTCAGCTGGAGCTGCCAAAGTGTACTTTGCGTGCCACGCTTGTGCTTGAAACGCTGCGGTTTACACACTGGAGCTGCCAAAATGTACTACACTTGCACTGAAAGGTTGAGCTGAAGCTTGCAAAGGGCAAACAGAGGCCAGGCTTGCTAGCAAAAAGCGATAACAAACCGGCGACAAAACGAGAAGGCTTCCACCCTGCCACACCATGTCTCAGATTTCCAGTTTCGCGGTAGCTGCAAAGTTGCAATGTTTCGGGCTGGGGCCTGTGCTGAAAAGTTTCCTTGTACGCCATCTTTCACATAGTGGCGATTTGCAAGCAGACCTGCGCTGTAAAGTTGCGACGAGGTGCCAACGAGTGTTTTCAGGCACCACACATACGGAGAAACAAATGCGATTTTATCTTGTCACGCTTCAAGTCACATTCCGCTGACCGGGATCACGAACCAGCTGCGGACCGCCCGGGGCTCCGGCCGGGCGCCGGCCGCCAACGATGAACTGATTTCGTGCTATAATGACCCCTGCGCACTGTGCGCATTCCGTGGCAGTTCTGATGGTGATTGTTCGGGCCCCAAACATGTTTTGTTTTGTGTAAGTGTTTCAGGTCGCGCTGCTATACCGCGCGTTTTTCGTCATTATTCCTCTGCTCCCGACTCCCGACAGGATATCAGGCGTATGCGGCTCTGCAATATTGAGAGTTGTGGCAGACTGTTTATTTGATTACGTCACCATCGGAGCACGCCCACGCTCGGCCACGGTTCATCAGGGAGTTTCAACAAACACATGACCGCCGCTGCGCCTGTTGTGATTTCAAGCCTACTTCATGGTCGGGATAACTCTGTTGCATCATGCAACCATGAAGGACATGAGATTTGGGAAAATAGTCAAGGGCGGAAGAAATATCGAGATCACCTTGAACTACGAGCACAAGGAATAAGAAGAGTGTGCTCGGCGCGACAGATCCAAATCACCAGCGACCGCAAGTATGCCCACGGCTATCGGTGGAAGGGTGTGGATCTAATGGAAAGAGCTTGAAAGCGCCACGATGATCATCGGCAAGCTCGGTAAGAGATGAAGAAAGAGGACTATGGAAGTGGATTGATGGAGAAGGTCTCTCCGAGCACCAGACAAGACACATCGTACAGAAGCACAACCGAGAGATGGAAGACGTGAAGATGCACATCATGGGTCATATTCGGAAAAAGGATCTTTCGGAAGCTCAAGCGCGCACTTTGTGTGAGCAAGAGCTGGAAAGCTCAACGTGTGCGGCACGGAGCCTCCGCGTGGCGATCATGAGGAACCTGAGGGTGAAAACAAGAAACTGCAGGACATGAATGAGACGTTGAGGAGAGAGAGGGCAACGTCATCGAGCATGGATCCAAAGGTTTTGGTTTGGCGAGCACAAGGTCTTTTCAAGGCCGACGCACCTGGGATAGGGACGCAGGTCAAAACACGAAGTCCGCTCTTGTCGTCTCGCACGGGCACGTGACGGTGGGAGGGCAAGGCTTTGATCATGATGGCTATACTGCCGGCCGGTGATGCAGACAGAAGTGACAATGCGCTACCCTGACGGCGATGATGACGACGATGGAGAGGATGAAGAAGAAGAAAGTGAAGAAGATGAGGAAGCTAATAGACAAGATGACGTGAAGGATATCGAAGTCGAGATGATCGTGCAAGGATGTAAAGAACCAGGATTTCGAGGAAGGAAGCCAAGAATCTTTCTGCACCACCAGATCGCGTAGCTCAAGAATTGGACTCTGACACTTGCCAAGAACATTTGTAGTGCAGCTGCAGATTCTGAAGTTGGTGCCTGGCACGCATGGGTAAATGCATCCTTCGAGGTTAATCCGGGTCTGGGCAAGCTGTCCGAATCAGGAGGTGATCGTTTTGCGACGCTCGACATCAAGTACAAGGATGTATGGCTTGACGTCACTCGTGATGCCGAATTTCGTGAGCAGGCAAATTCATCCAGGCTCGCGAGATCCTCGCCACGATATGCCAGTCGTTTCGATCAAGCGACAGGTCTGACGCAGGACTCACAATCGAGCATCTCACTGGCATGCAATAATTTGGTGACAGGAAGCAAATAGCAGAATATTCCTCATCAAATGCAAACGCTTGTGGGTGACAGGCCTATGTCTGCGCGGCATACTGCGCAAGATGAGCGCAAGAAGCCAGAAGATGGAATATGGTCTACAACTGTATTCGAGATTGCCTGAATCACATTCTCACAACAGCTACAGGTATCTGCCAGGTCTTATCGATCATTGGTCGAGATCGGATCAGTAAGAGCCTGTCTGTGAAAACAAGAAGAGGTCTGTGAATAGCATGCTGTAGAATGACAAGGTTGCTACTCCGGCCAAGACACCAAAGAATCCCAAGCCAACGGATAATGGGGAACCGCCGTCCGCCCCAGCACTTCCCAAAAAAGCAAAAGACTATAAGAAGGGGTAAGGGCGATGGGAAGGGGAAGGCGGCGGTGAACAAGAAGGAGCTTACATGAAGGGTAAGGACTGCCATTATTCCAAGCGCAGGCTACAGGCTTGATGAGTACAAGGGGAAAGGGAAAGGCAAAGGAAAATCCAGATCGCGCTGCCTCGCCGTCCAAGAATGAAGGATGTTGCTTCAAATTCAAAAAAGGGACATGAGCGAAAGGAAAAAGCTGTCCTTATAAGCATGAACCTGCTGCGCTGGCTGCAACTCCAAGCGGCATCTAAAACTGCTGCGCCTTCACAGGGCGACGGGGTGTTGTGACAAGAAGGTGAAGGAGGGTCTTGGGACAGACAGGGATGCCGAGGACCACGGCGACAATGCTGATGCAATGAGTGAATCATCTCGGTGGGCAGGCGAGACTGAAGGTCCTGTGAAGATGGTATGGTTTCAGGAAGTCATCGACGATATTGATGATGGTTTGTTCGAATACCTCAAGCACGAGGCGGTGCAACGGCGCAGGAAGGCATGGCGACACAAAGAAAAACTCAGGAAGACCAAGGAAGGGAGGTCCCCAAGATATTCAGACCGTTCGGACATAGAAAGTTCATTGCTTTTCAGAGACAGCGAGCAATCCTGTGAGCGCAAGAAACCAAGCACATCACCAGATGGAAGAAGAATTATGGGAAGCCAGTCAATCTATTTGCACGTAGGCAAGTCAGAACTGCGGAGTAAAACGGTTGATGGACACTGGTTGCGGACACGACCTGATTGGGAGATCCAAAACAACGAGTCTCTTTAGCGAATGCAACCACGAGTGACACCGTGATGCACCGCATCGGTGAGATCAACGAGACAGTCGAACCGTTTGTGCTGGACGAGACGCCCGCCGTATTGTCAGCTGCTAAGAGACGCGTGAAGACTAATCGCTCCTGACTACGAGACCGCGCTCCTGCTTGTCGTGGATGATATTCCATGGTGGGCAAAAGAAAGTTGAGAGCGGATCGACATCGTGCGTCAAGGAAATGTGTTATGAACCACATGAAATGCAATTGAAGTATTATCCAACGATTTGAGCAAGATGACGATTACGATCTAATCACCGCAGCATGGAAAAAGTGCCCATGATGGGGAAGAAGCAACTGTTGATCCCATGTTGCCGTTGACTTTGGTAAAAACGGCGGGGCAGGTCCCGCAGATGCCCATCATAGGCGCGCGTGGACACGATCCGACGATGATCCAGATGCTAAATTACTATACGACGATCGCTTAACAAGAGAAGAACTGGTGTGCTAAAGACGCATGCTGATACATTGCATCACTTGCTAACACATCGGTACACATTCTGCAATGCATGTTGAAAGCAAAGTTGGGGCGATCTTAATCACTTTATCGCTGCCCAGAACAAGTCGTTCGCCGAAAGGACAACTCCGTTCAGCACCGACCAGCACGGCATGTTTGATGCGTGCTGGAATGTCAACATGCGTTGGACGCGCCGTTACTACTCGATGTCACTTGATGAATGTGGAGGAAACCAATGAGCCCAGCGCGTGGTTAAAAGCTTCCGTTTGGCAGGTCGGCTTCAAGCCGAGCGTGGGCACAAACGAGAAGACAGGGAGAGCCGAGCCGAGAGGTGAATCCAGCGTATTCGCTGGGCACACCAGCAAGGCAGGACAACGTTGGTCGCGACACTATCGAGCATGATCTCTCACCAGCTTCGCCGGCGCCGAGATGAACTTCAAGAAGGCGAATATTCCTCCAAGATTAGGACACCGCATCAGACGAAACGGAAAGCAACCGAGACGATTGAGGGAATCGATTTGACGACGCGAACTACGCTCCGGAGTATCTTCCTAAGTGGTGTTGAGGAAAAGGCAACGGACACAGATGCAGCTGAGGACATACCAGACTTTCCTCAGGTCTTGGAAGGGGGAGCCAAAGATGACAACATCTATCACGATGACGCCGGGGTCAAACTCGACAAGCGTGGAAGTCCCTATCCAGTGAGAGCGATGGACTCAGGAAGTTGCACACAACGAGACACGTGATGCCACTAATGTGGATGAAGAGCAAGGTGAGAAGAAAAATCAACCGCTGCGAAACTCACTAACGCAAGATGGAAAGAGGACCGTTGGGGGTGGTGATCAGTGACAAAATAATTGGAGCTTGCGACGGGGCACACAGCAGGTCAGGAGCCCTGCCAAAGGCAACTTCTGGACACCTGCCGAACTTTTCCATAGAGAGAACGAAACAATTGGTGCCCCAAAGAACCCTTTCCCTTGGAGAGTTGAATCCTGCAACTGGAATTTGGGGGAATCCCTCTTGAAACGTTGTAGCGGAAACCACAGTCAGTCATGGCCCGTGTGCTGGAAGGGAAACTAGGGAAACGCAGCTGCGCTCTGCGCAACTTGTGCGTGGCACGTAGCTTGTGGTGCTTTTTTCCACATCTTCAACGGCCGGGGCAGCAGATAGCAGATGTGAACTACAAGGCGGACATCGTAAAGCTAGATTCTTGAGAAGGCAAAGATTGCAAGGAGTTTCGCCCTGCGCAAAGCTTCTGAGTAGCGATTCCGAAGTCTGGGATCCGGAAGGAAGCTCCCACCACGGATAGGAGTCGGGGCGGGCAAGGCGCTGATTGCTAGATCCAGAATTGCAAAGACCGCCCAATATTCAGCTGGATGTGTTGGACTTCGGAAGAGGGATGGACAAACCTCTGCAATGCCACTCTGAAAATCTATCCCAAACGGAACTCACGATGTCGTGGGACGATTTCTTTGAAAGAGCCTGGTAATCAACACTCGTCAGATGGCAATTCCCAGCGTGACATTGCCTCTATCTCGAGGTTACGCATCAATCACGTCAGATGGTCACGAGAAGCTTTTCAAGTACAGCGATGAAGTACTATCTTCGGTCTATGTCATATCCAATACATTTTGAATGTGGTCATCCTGGATGACTGGATGAGTCTGGCGTTGAAATGATTT